>VWZW01002078.1:4678105-4826767 GCA_013397115.1 Edolisoma coerulescens | reverse complement strand
TACCGGCCTAAGGACTCGTTCCGCTCCCACCCGCCGGCGCCGCGGATGCCGCCGGGCTCGCACTCCGACACGGGCCCCCGGCTCTCTTTCTGGGAGCGCAGCCACAACGCCCTGGACCGGTTCCGCTTCCGTGGCCGGCCGTACCGGGGCGGTGGGCGCTGGGGCCGGAGCCGAGGCTGCAGCGATCGGCAAGGCAACCCTCCGGGGAGGCCGCCCGGAGGGGGAGGCAGCGGTGGGTTCAGTAGCAGCCAGGGCTGGAGGGAGCCCTCGCCTCGAAAATGTATCCTTGAGACGCGAGCGGGGGCGGGGGGCCCGTGCTGCTGCGGTGGGCCTGGGTGTGGCGGTGCCGCGCTACGTGGCCGAAAGCCCCGGGAAGGGTCGCGTTTCCCTCCCGCTCTGGCGGTGGGATTCCCGCAGCAGTAACGGAGCTCTCAAGCTAATCCTGGGGGTTGGCTGGGGCAGCCGGCCCTGCTCAAGGAGAGGCTGCTGGGAAGTCGGATTACTGCCGTGACCTGGCTTGCGGCTTGGCCGATCCGTCGGGTGTAGGGAAAAAGAAAAAGCATAGCCCGAAAGAGCTTTTCTCAGTTGGATTCCAGGCGGCTGCTTTTCTAGCCCGAAGTGCGAATATTGTGAAGTGGGGTCAGTCTTTGGTGCGGCAGTTTTAATATGTATAATTAGTGTCACAGTTGTAAAGCTAAAACCCTAAGCTTGTTAATTTCCTGTATTGTGCAATGAAGGATCTACTATTTTTTTCATTTTCACTTTCATCCCTTCAGAGGCTATAACACATAGGTTTAGCTTTAGTCAGTTTTAGCTAAGCTGAAGTGGGTCTGCATACACAAAGTGTGGTTTATGTGGGCATTCGAATGAAAGCCATACCTACCATTCCTTGTAGGATGTTCTCCACTGATTGCTCTTAAGAGTTCAGGTGACTGTCAGAGTTCTGATATTTCATCCTTTTAGGAGCAGGAGTTCTGAAAGTGGTGGGAAAAGCTTCCCTATTTTTTTTTGTTTGTTGTAAGAAGTAATGTAAAGAACTGACGCTGAGTGTAGCTTGGGGCAGCTTGGTTACTTGGTGTAACTGCACTGTTGCCTAAGAGAAAATGTCGATGAGTGTAAAAAACACTGAACAAGAGAGATGGTGGTTAAATCCTATTCTCCAGAATTTTGCAGTGTTTTGTTGTCCTTCATATCAGTAGTGAAAGGATGTGTGTTTGCTAGACTGTGCAGATTGATCTCTCACATCCTTGTGTTTTATGTTATTACTTATGTCATTCATATTTTTTATTTGTTTAAATGTGGATGGAATATGTAAACTAGCAATAGAGATGGTTTTATTAAGTCTCATGTGGTAAAGTTACAGCATTATTGAAGGCTTCATTGGAACCTTTCATTCAAGGGTTTTATCTTGAGAGGCAGCTAGTGAAGAGGTGATTTGCCCAAGTTTTCACAGTAAGGCAATTCTAGTGCTGAAAATAGCTTTCAAGTCTCTTAATTTGCAGTGCTGCTCTGAGTAGCCGAAAGTGGTTACTTTCTGTGTAAGGAGTAATTTGCAGAGCATATGTATATGTTCTCCTAAACAAACCTTGCAATGTTTCTTAATGCTGATGCAGAGTCTCCTTCTCCCTTTTAATTAAAAGAGCATTCAGAAGCCAATAATTCCATTTCCAAACCAAAAGTAGAGAATGAAGGTGTTAGAAGTGTTATTATTCCTGGCGCTTAAGATTCACTCTTCTGTTTAAACAGATTCTGGTAGATAGAGAATGTTCTATTACTCTTGCTCTTTAATAAGTGAACATTCAGTTGTTTATGGATCATATAGTTAAGGAAGGTCCATGATTTCCCCTCAGTATGATTACTTTCTGTGTTTTTCACATCCTTGCCACCTAATAGAGTCAATATTAGAGAATTCTTAAGTATTAAGGTACCTCCATGTTGCTAACAGTAATAGAGTACTGCTGTAGTTCATTGGCATGTGACTTCAGAGAATTTCTTATCAACTAGTACAAGGGGGCTCGTGGCCTGGAATGGTATTTGAAATTCCCCCCGGAAAGTAAAATGTTTTAAGTGTCTTAAGTCCTAGTTTGGCTGGGATGGAGTCACTTTTCTTCTTACTAGCTGGTGCAGTGCTGTGTTTTGGATTTAGTATGAGAATTATGTCGATAGCACACTGATGTTCTAGCTGTTGCTGAGTAGCGCCTACACTAAGTTGACTTCCAGTGTCCCATGCTCTGCCAGTGAGGAGGTGCACAAGAAGATGGTAGTGCGCAAAGCTGAGACCCAAACTTGGCCAAAGTGGTGTTGCATACCACAGAATGTCAAACCCAATGTATAAACTGGGGGGAGCTGGCACCGATTGTTGCTTGGGCATGGGCTGGGCATCTCTCAGTGGGTGGCAGGCAATTGTATTGTGTACCCTTCCTTGGGTGTTATTCTACTCTTTTTGTTATCTCCCTTTTCATTATTATTACTATTTTACTTGATTTCTATTATTAAACTGTTCTTTTTTCAACCCACTTTCCCTCAACCCACATTACCTTTTTCCAAGTTCTTTCCCCATCCCACCATGGAGGGGAGGGAGGAGTGAGAGTGTGGCTGTGTGGTAGTAAGTTGCTGACTGGTGTTAAACCCCAACAGTCTGGTAAGACAGAGATTTTTTTACTTGATTTATGCTTGGAACTTGTGCTTTGCACCACGTTTTGTAGGAATATATATGTAAATGGAGTAAAGGACATGGTGGAACACTTAAAGAATTCTTGTTACTTTTTTTGGGGTGTTAGCTTTTAATAGGCTTTTCTCTTTCAATTCTTAGCAACTTTAATGGGAAGCTGTTATATAGTAATTCTCCAGGAATTCTTGCATAGAGAATTGTGGAATTTGAGTCTGAAATACAGAACCAAAATGGGACTTTCTGTTTCTATTGAATTCTGAACTCTTCACAGTGTACATTTTTCGTCATTTCTAACTCCCCGTTTCTTCATTTTGGTTCTCGGATGAAGTTTCTCTTGAGTTGATTGAAGCACAGTTGTTGTTTTAATACATACATGCCTGTCTGCCTTTCACAGCACTTAATGGAGTCTTGCATCCTATGTGTAGAACCACATAAAAATATTTCTACATATGTGAACCACAGAATTTCTGATTAACGCCATTGTGGGAGCTTCTAGCAACTGTATTATCGTGAGCACAAAAAACATCTCAAAACTGTCTTGTTATCCATCTCCAGATGACTTTAGAAGCTATCGAAGTATTTCAATAGCAAATAGCAGTTAGACTTACTTTTATAAACGATTCTAAGTCAATTAGCTTCAGAATTTCTTGTGACTCATGAAATCATGAAAGTAGCTGGCTCTTTGAAAGTAGAAGTGTGTTGGAAGGGAATTTCGCAAATATGCTTATTGCATGATTTGGTGTTACACTGCACATAGCTTTTAGTATTTTCAGCATATTTATAGATTGCTTTTTGGATTCTATGTATTTATCTTTTCTAGTTTCTGCTTTTTGTGCTGACACCTCAGAAAGCACTGTGTAGCAAAACATTTCCTGGTATTATGGAAGTAGCTTTTGTAGGATACAAATCGAGATTCTTCATGCTTATGTTAGAACTTAACATAGCAAAACATCCAAATAGTCGATGCTTGTTGTGAGCAGAAGACAAATACGTTTTCCTCTGGATTCAGTATGTCTGCCTTCAGAGGACACCTGTTTTAGCTTATAGTTTTATTCTGTTTATTGTTTTAAGAGATGATGTTGTTGAAAAAGCATTTTGCGTAACTGGGTGTGAGTCAGCTGTTATCACAGTGGTGTTGATACTGTGAGTCAAATGAGTAATACCTGACTTGGTATCTTAAAAGATTTCCCCTTGAGCATGATTATTTTACAGGATAGTTTTCAAGTGTCAGGTTAAGGTAAGAGTAGTTGAACCTCTAATGGTGACAACTTTTGTTCTGGGTAGAGGTACCTAAGAATATTTCCACTGCTTGCCTTGGACATTCATAAGCAACCTTTTCTGAGTAATTAGTAATTCCCAGTCATCTTCAGCATTTCTGAATGTTTTGATCAAAAGTCTTTGTCCCCTTTTTTTATTCCCTTTATTTGCTCATTGATTCTTCTGTGCCTTACCTCATTTGCTGAACTGCATTTATTACAGTGTGTAATTGTGCTATGGCCAGACTTAGTATTGGCTAGACGTGGCACTTTATGAAAGGATAAAATGAGTGAGAAGGAATTTAACCTGTCTTTTTCAGAATGTCAGATGGGGAGTCAGTACTGGAGTTATGAACTCTGGAAGTCTGACTTTCTATGATAGCGAACCATCTCAGCATTATAGCTGTTGTTTCCAGGACGGTGGTGTGAGTAAGAGACGAGACTTCTCAGCAATTCATGACCTTGTCATAAGTAGGGTATTTGAAATTGTTGAGAAAATGTTTGTCAATATGTAAAATGGCTACAGCTTTTGCATGCTACTTGTATTTATTAAGGATATTTTTCAAGCTAGCCTTAAGGTAAAATATACGAAAATGATCATAAGTTACGTTTGTCTTAATTCAGTCTTCAGTGGTAATATTGCCACTGTTTTAAGATTATACAAGTTCTTGTCTTAAATTTCTTGACCAGTAATTCAGCCAAAACTTTTGGAAGGTCCCCATCTAGAAAGCAGAACTACTCTTCTAAAAATGAAAGCTCTGTGGAAGAAAGTTTTGAGGATCTGCTCTTGAAGTACAAGCAGATACAATTAGAACTTGAACACATTAATAAAGATGAAAGACTGGCTTTGAGCAACAGGGAAGAAAATGAGAAACAAGATGATGAAAAAACAGTGGACACTGAGGACCAAATAACTGTAGAAAACGACAGTATTAAAACGGATGCTATAAAAGAAGCACCTCCTGAGGAGAAAAATCCGGTTATGGGCTTTCAAGCATTTGAACTGAAACCTCTCAGACAAAAACTGCCTACTCCAGCTGAGAGGAGCAGATTGAAAAAAGGCAAAGAAGGAATGAAGCAGTCCTCGCAAAAATCTGAACTAACGGAATCTGGCCAAGGTAAAGAAATACTTGTAAAGTTATTTTAGCTTGTGAAGTTTTATTTACTTGCTATTATCTATTGAATTTATTAGGTGTTGGGGAAAACTTTAATTAAAATGTTAAAAGTTACAAGTTAAAGATTCAACGTACTTAACTCTTGTGTTTTGTAATTCCTTGAATTACATTAACATGTTTGGAAGCATGTTTTTGCTTTGGATTTGTATTTTAAATAATGTGGTTTTTTAGACTGATTGTTTGGCAGAAAGCATGAGGACAAGACTTGAAGGTTTTAAATGCTGTTCACAGCAGAAATCATTCATTTTTTTCCCCGAAAGTTTTACTTCTTCATTTGCCTTGTTCTTTTCTGCAGAAGCAAAATGTGGTTATTTTTTAGCTGAAAAGAGAACATTTAGAGACCCCTTTTTCTGCATTTCATCTTTGTGTGTTTTCTGAAGTGTAAGACTGGGATCATGGAATATTCTGAGTTGGAAGGCACCCACAAGGATCATCAAGTCCAGCTCTTAAGTTAATGTCCCCTACAGGGATCAAACCCACGACCTTGGCATTATTAACACCATAAGATATTTTCATGAGAATTGTTTTGATCATTGTTAATATTCACGAATAGTCAAGAAATCATAGGCCAGAAAAAGAAAGGATTTGTAGAAGAAATGCAGCCACAGGGTAGAATAAGTGTCTTGTCAAAGATAGTTCTGGACTGCTGGCTAAAGAGGGTAATTGCTGAGATGCATTAGCCAGTTACTGAAAAATAAGTGATCACGTCCAGCTGACCTGGGGTAAATGCACTTGAGCTTACTACTAAGTCTGCAGCGAAATAAGGCAGCTGACTTAAGCTTCCTACTCTAAGGCTTCATGTAGTTCTAGTAAGTGATTGCCGTGGCTGAGGGTGGCGCTTGAGGCTATCACTTGTCATCTGATGTTTGCTAATTTGCCAGTGTGTGTAAACTGTCAATTTGAGTGGGAAGAGACAAAGTAGTTAATGGATTGAATAAGACCGCAGGTGAGTAATTGGCAGGAATATGAAGAAAGGTAGGACTAGAGAACTGAAAGTCAGAAAGATTTATGTATAACTTCAGAATGAGAATTTAGAAGACAGATCTTGTAAAGAAAATGAGAGGAAACTGGTAATTGGTAGTCAAACCACCTCATTCTAGGTAATTTCTCCCCCTTCTGTGTTTCCCATTAATAATAAAAAAATTTTTGTGTTAAGAGGTCATACAGTTTTTATTGGCAGACATGAAGAAAATGAATAAATTTTCGTGATAAAAGAAAAACTAATAGTCTGTGGGAAAAGAACATAGCAGGACAGGAGTAAAGCAGCTATTTAAAAAGCAAAACAGTCTCAAAAATCCAGCTTCCAAACGTAAAAGCACTGAAGTTGAGAATATAGTTCATATGATAGTGAAAAATAGATGCTGTAATGTGCATATTAAGAGCATTTAATTTTTGCATGACACTCAAATCTGTGATATATGAATGATCTGAAAGCAGTTTATGTATAAGTGAATGTTTATGACAATGTAATGCAGGCTTCCAAAGAAAAATTCAGCTGATTGGAGTTATTGCAGATTCATATGTATTAAGTGAATGTGTACTACATTAATCTTACTGCCACGATACATGCTGCGGGTATTGGGAAATCAGCAAAATTTTATTTTCCCATATTACTTATTTTTAAATGGTGTACTGGATGTTTCTACAGACCTGTAAAAGTTTAGGAACTTGTCTTAAAACTCAGGGAAGTTTGAGTCTCTCGAATTAATTCTCTGTGGTTCAGCTGCTCTGACAGGCTTGATGGTATTCTGTACTTTCCTTCCCATGTTTTGCATTGGCCTGTTGTGTCCATGTTGTCCCCTTCTGGTGTGTATACAATGTCCCGTCATATGCCTGCATCAAAAAAACTTCTATCTGTCTTCCTACTTCCATCCTGTGAACTGGATGGTTAGGAACTTTACTTAGTATAATACCTTTTGAATTTTCTTCTATAGTTTATATGGGTGTTAGATATTACTCTTCTTTCTTTTGTATGTGCATTTTTAAAAGACGCATGCGTGTGCAAGGAGGTAGCATTTTTTAAGTTTCATATTTGTTTATGTATAAGATCTTGGTGTACTTTAAACCATGCCTTTCTGAATGTGACTTTCATAAAATGCTGGGAAGAGTTAAAGCTGTACAGAATCTGAACTTATTTTCCACCAATTTGAATTGTTGAAAGGGATGTCTCTTTGAAGGAAGACTAATATAGGAAAAGAACTCCAAGCTTCTCTAAATGTTTCCTGCCTTTGTCTGATGCATATAAACATGTATGTATGGTTATATAAAAAGTCCGTAATTACTTTTTTTGCTGCCAATTATATTACTAATTATTTGCTATAATAAAGTAGGTAATACTGTAATATATACAGCATTATATACTATGTGTAAAATATAGTATGTTAATATGTATATATATACACACATTATGAGAATTGGCTATATTTGGGAAGTCTAAGAAATTAATATTTTAACGTCTAAATGTTCACTGGGAAAAGAGTACTGTACTATGCATTTCCATATTATAACTTTTTTCTGTTTTCCTTTGGTGTGAAATGGAGCAAGTGTGTTCTTGCTGCAGCTTTGGGCCTTTATATTTTGCAAAAGAAAAGTTACTCAAAATAGCTGCCGGTGAAATATGAGATGCTCGGGACAGCAGCTGCTATGAGATGGTAGTATAAAACACATGACAAGAAGTCTTCTTTTCCCCTTGTCTGCAAATCTGTTTTTCTCTGCTTCTTTAGGAAGGACATGCGAGCCTTAAGACAAGAGTTACTAAGAAATGACAGATCTTGCCTTAGGCTTATGGAGTCATGATGATGTGGATTTTATCAGACATACCAACTTCATGTGAATTGTTTGTTCATGTAATCTTACATGTACCACTGCTATTGTTTTATACTGTGTATCAGCGATACTGATAAAATATGTTTGTATAGATTAAATTTCATGTATCATTTTAATGTAGCTCTGTCTTAAGAGAAACAGCTTGTTCAAAAATATGGTATTTTTTCTCTTGGAAGGTACAGAAGAGAAAGAACAAACATCAGTGCGAAAGCTTAGCAGTTCAGATGTTGCATCTGAAAAGGTAAGAAAGTATTCCTCCATAGATGAGGCATGATTGCATTATGAACCTCTGGTGGCTTTTTCCAAATGGCAGTCCAGAAACAGTCCAGTAATAGGAACTGTCAATTTTTAACAAATGACACTTACCAGTAAAGTAGGATTTTTGAGCTTTCTTTTAGTAAAAATATTTGGGAAAGATTTCAAAAGACTTTGTAAAGAAAAAGTTGTTAAATTATGTTTCTTGACTTCTTGTCTTGTCCTTTCTTCTGTTTTCTTCTCAAGAAGCTGCTTGATGATGAGGAGGAGATGTCTGAATTGCAACTTAGGCTTCTTGCACTTCAGTCTGCTAGTAAAAAATGGCAGCAAAAAGAACAACAGGTGATGAAGGAAAGCAAGGAAAAATTAACAAAAACGAAAAGTGTAACACAGAAAGTCAAAGCCAGTACGAAAGCACATTCAACAAAAAAACCTAGTACTACAGGTAATAAGTTTAATGTTACTGAAATGGCTGTCAGTGGTGTGGCCTCAAAAAAAAAAAGTGTTACGTGAGCAATGAGCCTTTAGTCATTCTAAACTCTCTCACATTTACTCAAAGCTCTTGAAGAATCTAGGATTAGGTGGAACCAATTAGGTAAAAAGGACTTAATCACATACCTTTTTATTTAAAGGCAAGCAAGCTTTGAGGAAGCAACAGACAAAGACATCAAAAAAGATGCAGCAGCAGAAGGAGCTAGACAGGCGGCAGAAAGAGGAAGACCAGAGGAAACAAGAAGAAGAGGAGGAGAGAAGAAAGAGAGAAGAAGAAATAAGAAAAATTAGAGACCTCTCAAATCAAGAAGAGCAGTACAATCGATTTATGAAGCTAGTTGGAGGAAAGAGGAGATCAAGAAGCAGGGTAACAAATTTCTTACATGGTGTTCTGGTGTTCCATTTAGGATTCATGAATGATTTCTGTCTTGCCCCATCTAGTTTTGTGTCACCATCCTGTCTGCATCCCCCTGTTCTTCTCCCTGCTTTCTTCACCCCTAGAATAATCAAAACAGAGCAGTGAAAGAAATGGTCAAAATACTTCAGTGTTTACTGTGTTCTAATCCCTTGCTAGACAGGCATTCCCTTTGGATTTGGAAAATCAATTTTGTGTGAGTCGTACATTTGTAAGTCAATGGTAAAGTATTTTTCTCCTAAAGACATTTTGAACATTGTGATCAAAGAGCAGCCTGTAATTTAACACTAACCAGTCAGTGAAACTTCTTTGGCTTTCTTCCCTTAGATTTCTGGGTTTTCTTCTCCACATTTTCAAACTTTTTCTGTGTATACAACTTCGGTGGCTTGCTTCTTTCGAAATGTCATTGGAGGGCTTGATTGCTTTGTAGTACTTTTTAACTGTAATATTTAATCTATTTTGTTGAGGCATAAAATATGCCCAGACAAAAGATCCTTAGTTCAACCTCACATAGTGTCAAATTGATGAAGTACTAGAGTTACTGCAGTGGTCATCACGATACACTTGTAGACTGTTTTTGTTCTCTCATATTGAGATTAGCAAAAGGCACTTGAGTAACTAATGTTCTGTCTCTAAAACGTTGTTACATTACAGAAAAAAATGACTGTTTCTTCAGCATTAATTGTTTCAGCCTGGAAGCAATACAGCTGCTGCAGCTGGATGCTTCAAGTAAGTGCTTGGTGCTACTAATGCTGTAAGAAGAAACAGCATCTAAGGGAATTGGGGCTCCCTGTTTGAGCTCATGTTGTAGAAGAATCATGTTTACAGTAATAGTGAGTGGAAAATTGAGACTAAAAATGTTTGACTGTAAACAGTAGATATTTTAAAAGCTACCAAAATGTCTTCTGTGTGCCTCTGAAAGATACAAGTTAAGGAGTCTGAGAAGTCATACTTAGATGTTCCTGCACGTTTTCAGTCTAGAACATTGATTGGCATCCATATAGGGTTAGGAGTTCTTTAAACAACCTGATTTACGTGTTGACAGTCTCTGGGTTTGTCTCAGTGTGGTAAATGGCTCCTGGGACAATAAAAAGATTCTTCACCTGAGAGTTGTTTCTAGCAAGGGTGGTTCAAGCATTCTTGGTAGTTGCCACGGCAGATTACCAGAAATAATAAAGCGTTTAATTCTCTTGCAGTCTTTCAGAAATATATAACCATGCCAATTTACCAGATATATAATGACCTAGTAGGTATTTAAAAATTCTTTCTGTGTATCATAACACCCCCCACCCCATTATCCTGGAAGAGATACAGTTTTAAAACTGCCTGTCAGTTTGTCTAATTGCTCCTTGTAGTGGATTTGATTAAAAGGTAATACTCAGTTTCTTCTTCTTGTACAAGATAAGTAAATTGTATTTATAAATCAGTTAGAAGAAAAAATTGTAAGGGCCTTTTCCCAAAATTTGTTTCTTAGTGGTTTACTCTGAAATAGTGATGTAAGACCAGCTAAATAAAATACTTTTTGTGTGTTTAGTCTTCAGATACAGACCTGAGATGGTCTTTGGATAAGCAGTCTTCAGAGAGTGCAGGAGGCATATATCAGTATGATAATTATGATGAAGTTGCTATGGATACAGACAGTGAAACTAACTCACCAGGTAAGACTTAGTTACAATTTTCTATTATGGTGATTGGTAAAAATAGGTAAAATGTTGGAAATAAGTCACTGTTCTAGGAAGAGTTTGTTTTGAGCTGTCAGAATTATAGAACTAACATTTTAAGATGAGCCCGTTGTTTTAATACTGACTGTTTCCATCTCTTCTATAGTGGTATTTTTAAGGTCTTCAGGGTATACTTTTCTTATTGCAGTACTGTAGGTTTTATGCTTTTTTATTCCCAATCAGCTATGCAGAAAGTGAGCGCCCCAGGCTGTTGACTGGACAGACAGCAGCTTTGCAAAAAAAAGGCCCTGGGGGTCTCAGTGGACCTTGAGTGACATGTGGGTCAGCAGTGTGGCTTTGGGTGACAGGCAAACTGTAGCCTGGGTTGTAGCACTGTGACTGTGGGGCTCAGTGGTTGGAGGGGGCTGTTAAACACTGATGAGATTGCCAGTTTTCTGGTTTCACAGTAAGAAAGAGTGACATTCTAAAATGAGCCTAGTAAAAGACCTTTTTGACTAAGTGAGACTGTTTCAGGGCTGTTTTTCATAAAGTTCAGTGGGAGACTGGAGAACTTGGCTTACAGAAAGAGGTTGAGAAGACTAAGGAAGGCTTTTGCTCTTGTCTTCAACTACTTAGTGGGCAGTTACAGACAAGACAGAACCAAACTATTCAGTCAAGTGGGCAACAGAAGGACAAGTAGCAACACTTAAATTGTAGCACAACAAATTTTGCATAGATAGAAGATGGTCAAACACTAGAGCAGGTTTAAATGTTGTGGAATCTCCATCGTTAGATATACTTGGAACTCGATAACCTGACTTTGGGGGCAGCCCTACTTTGGGCACTTGTGCTGGGTCATGTATCTTCCAGCAGTCTCTTCCAGCCTAAATGATTAATCGACTCTTTGAGTTTGAGGTGCACTTAAGGTAGTTGGGTTTCTGTGTTGCATCTCAACATGTGGAGGGTTGAGAAAACTTCATTAAGCATGCTACTTGATCGGCTACTTTTTTTTTCTTGCTTTTCATCTTCTACTCTTTTTTTTTCTTGTTTTTTCTCCTTTCTTGTCAGCCCTCCTTATACATTACTTTGTTAAAATACTGCACCTGCTATTTTGTATGTGTAAGCTACACAAACGTCTCTTGATAAAGCATCTCAATCTCTCGTTTAATGTTTCAGAATTTATCAGCTGTGCTTTGGGTCTGCTTCTGTCCTAGTTTGTGTTGTATTGTATTTTTAGTAGCCAGTCATCAGGCTATTGATATATCTTGTTTTAGAAGGTAAATTCTTGCAATATAAATCCAATATGAGGGCCACATTACCTTAGCAGTACTGGTTGGCTGTATTTATATTTTATATGTGAAACAGAAAAAGAAAACGTAACTCTCTTTTTTAAAATATGCGCTGTGTCTGGTGTTACCTTTGAAATTAGTGCATAGTAAAAAATTTGTCTCTTTCTGCTACATTAAATCACTTGAAGCATAAAGCATGTGTTGCTGTTTAGTAAATACCTGTCAGATTTCTTACATTCAGTATTTTAATTACAGCTTCTTCCCCAGTGCAGCCTCCTTTCTTTGAGTGTCCAATAGGATATTTTCCACCTCCAGTACCACCAATTTCCTTGCCACTACCTCCTCCAATTCCAGTAAGTAACCTTAATAATTCTTATTTTGTATCTGATTTCTAATGCTAAAGCTGGGATTAAATTTTGATTCTAGTTTTGATACAGTTCTCTGCTTAATGATTCTCTTGAACTATCTGTTAGACTTGTGGTTGCTTTTTAAAAACTTTATTCCAGCTATCTTTTGGCTGATACAGTTGTTGATTAGTGGAGGTTCTCCCTATTGAATTGAAATTCTCTTCATTGTTAGAGTTGTGCTTTTTCATACAGAAAGCAAAAATTGTCTGAAGCACATAAGGAAAAAGAATGAATTGGAACTGTTAGCATAAAGCAACTTTGCCTCGTATCTCTAGGCCATGTATGTAGGTAGATAAGCTTATTCTATGACTTGTTACCTAGAGGGGAGAAAAGCCAAGAAATACAGCTCATCACGCATTCAAACCTTGTGCTTTTTGACTGTGTTTTCTGTCTTCTCACCTAAGAGCCCACATGGAATTTGAATTAGTGTGGGGGTTTTTTCACTACCAATTTTTTTTCACTGAATGATTGTTGCTCTTCTTAGAAAAGCAATAGAAAGGTACCATTCTCTCTCATGACAGCTTCTGAATTTTTGGCTAAGGGAAATTGTAATTTTCTTAGCTAAGACAGTTTCGTAAAACTGTGTAAAGACTGCTGGTCAACTATATTTCTCTGGCTAGACTATCTCTGGTTCAGATTCTCATTTACATTTTGTTTATATGTCTCCACATCTTCCACTAGCCAAATCTAACTTTATTGCTTCCATTAACCTCTGTGAGAAATCACTAACTGTTCAGTGACAGCCTTTGACAGTGATGTAAATGCAGATTAAATGTTAATTAAACTGACACAATTTAGCTTACTTTTAAACCATGGGATAATTTAGGTCTCAACCTCTTCTAGGTAATCATGAAGTACTAGTAATTTTCACATTTCAAACCCTTGTTTTACTTTTTTTTTCTCAGCCTATACCATCTTTGAGCCATCTTTACATGGAGGGTATTCCTTGTGTTTCTGTTGAGCCACCCCCGCCTCTTCCCCCTCTTCCCCCTGAAGAGCCTGAACAGCCACCAAAACCTCCATTTGCTGATGAGGAAGAGGAGGAGGAGATGCTCTTAAGAGAAGAATTACTCAAGTCTCTAGCCAATAAACGTGCTTTCAGAGCTGAGGTACTCTGTTGTTTTTTTGAATGTAAGCCTCTAGGTGGCAATCTTGACCAAAATTTCAATGTCACTTGCTAAGTGAGGCTTACAGGGGTTTTATGCTGCATTTCTGGAGACTTAAAAAGTCAACAAGAGCCACTCTGGAATTGCAAATTGCACCTTGCCTTTTATTTCTGAAGTAATTATGAAACTTCAAGGTACAGAAAATGGAGTAAGATCAAGGGAGTGGGGGTTTTCTGCCAGAAAATGTTTACTACTTTTCAACTTTCAGTTAGAAAGTAAAACAAGTAACTTTGTTTCAGCCTTCTAGGAAAAGGAGTTGGGAGAGGTTAACTGTTTTGGGTTTTGGTTTTTTTTTTGAGGGTTTCTTTTGGAGTGAGAAGCTAAGCTTGTGGTTTTGAAAGTATATATTGGTTTTGACCTTATTTAAAGGTCTTTTTGTAATTGACCTGTGAATAACTGGCCTGCTCTGGTGTGCCGTTTTGATATTACTGCAGAATTGCAACATTTGTCTAATACGTTGGATATGCCTAAATCATATTTTTAAGTTCCAAGACATGTATGAAACAGTCTCATTTATACTGATGCTTTTTAAAATAGCTATGGATGGTGTGTATTTTTAAGACCGTATTTTTGTTTCATTTTTTAGGAAACATCAAGTAACAGTGGTCCACCTTCTCCTCCTGTTCCAGACAACTTGCAACCTGTGCCAAGAAGCAATCTGTCTGCTGTCAGTATTAATACTGTGTCTCAGCCACGGGTACAAAATACAAAGTTTGTTAGAGTACCGAGGCTTCCACGAGCAGTGATCACAGTAAGGAAATACTGGTGCTTCCTACTAATGAGACTATGAATTGAAACTGAGCTCAGCTCAAGTGAAGAGCAGACTTAGGTTTTCTAGTGACACAGCACAGAAGAGTGAAGCTCAGTTAAGCATTTGAATTATTAGTCACTTTGATAATCCATATGCTCTTCTAGAAAGAATTTGACACTAAAGCAACAATTTATACCTGAAGAGAGCATCAAAATATGCCAGCATGCAGTGAACTAAGAGATTGTAAATATATTTCTTATTTTCTTATCCGGACTAGCACAGACACTGTTGCCGAAACAGAGGTAGTCTTGCTCTTCCTCCTGCACCTGGTCAGTTGGTGTCTCCCTTGCTTTAAAGTGGGGTCTGGAGCACCAGTCCCATGGCTGAACTTACTTAACATGCTAAATTGGTTAGAAAACTAACTTTTGTGGGGGGAAAAGTACTTTTCCATCTGGGGGAGTTGAATTTTTTCAGTGAATAGTATGTGTACATCGAGTTAGCATCTCTGTGAATGTGGCTGGAAGAGAGTATTTGTGAGGAAAGGACCAGTGCGTTGCACCAACACAAACTGGAATTTCATCTGCCTGTCCTGTTGTGGTGAAAAATAATGCAGCTGGAGTACATTCAGGAGTAGTAAATACAGCCCATATCTTGAGAATTGCCCAGAAAGAATATAAAAAATAACTGATTGTGGAAATTTGAGTATTTTTCATTTTAAAAAATAGTGGGTTTTTGATGGGGTTAATGCTTAAGAAGACACTTGGAGCTTTGAAAAGGTTCTATCCTGAGATAAAGGGAAATGTATAGTTTCAGTTGTCCAGGTCTACAGTTAGAAATCAGAAGAGCAGTCCTGGAAATGTGAAATAAGTTGCTTTTTTTCCAAGCTGTAACTCCAGAGCATTTGAGGTTAATCTAGATCTGCTTGATTCTGCATTTTTCTTTGTGCTGGAATTGGCAGTCACCTGATCTTCAGTGAGCTTTTTAAATTTGTGTTGGCAAAAGGTGATTAATCATGATTTCATCTATTTTTTACGTTCTACTGGTGTTCTGCCAATTAAACTGCCTGAGCAGCTTACTGTAAGATCAGCTAAGTACAACTGTGGGACAAGAGACATCGCAACTGTGTAGCAGAAAGATGAGGGAGTTTTGGTATGTCTGCCACACCATTTCTAATGCAGATTTGATTGGTTGTTACCCCTTAGTTACTAAAAAAAATGTCTTGCAAATGACAGATGATAATTTTAATTGCAATTAAAATAATTAATCAAGTATAGGAGTTAGATGTTTGAGACTTGTATGCTCTGACCATGGAGCCATAAATGTGCTGCAGATACTTGGGAGTAGGTTGAAGTACCTTTCATGTTGCAATATCAAGACTGTGTACAATGTTACTCTCATGTGGAGATGTACAAATGCTTATTTTTTTCTTACAATGTGGAAATGGTGTGTGTGATAACAAAAGGAGTTAACCTTCTTTTTCTCTTCTTGTAAGTATGTCCTCTCTTACACCGGTGTCTCTAACTTTTTCTTCTAACTACAAAACTTTTTACATTCTCACCACAGCTTCCAAAACACAAGTCTGTTGTGGTTACATTAAATGACTCAGATGACAGTGAGTCTGATGGAGAGCCCTCTAACTCAACTAGCAGTGTGTTTGGAGGACTAGAATCTATGATAAAAGAAGCAAGGAGAAATGTTGAGGTAAATGCTGTCATCATTTTAATAGGTTTATTTTATAACGATTTTTCTTTGTGTATGTATTTTCTTTGTCTATGTGTCTTTAGAATTTGGTCAAGAAATACTGAATTGCATCAGAAGGAGGTAAGAGTGAGTATGTTACTCCTGTCTGGACAATTACATTGTAATTTGGATTGCACAAGCTAATAAAATTATTTTGTTGAAGATGGCATCCTGAAGATAGAACTTATAATATATTTTGGTTTGATTTTTTTCAATTAAAATCCAATGCATCATTAAGCAAAGTAGTACTGGCTTAAAAGATCTAACTAGCCTTGAACAGCTTTAAGTTAGTGCTGAAATTCCTCTTATGAATACTACTTGATAGCTGTATTTTAAACTAGTGTGACTGGTACTGACTTGAGTCTCATTGTAACAGGCATCAAAAATCAAAGCCCCTCCAAAATGTGAAAAAGAAAATGATCCAATGAGAACTCCAGAGGCTCTGCCAGAAGATAAGAAAATAGAATACAGACTTCTAAAAGAAGAGATTGCCAGGTACAACTTAGATTAATTGTTAATGTAAAATGTGTTTTATTTGTAGCCCTTTACTAGTCTACTTTTGTAACTTGAAGGAAAATCTGAATTTGAAAACCTTGCCATCACCTTCAGGTTTTCCCCCCATGCAATTTTTTGGTAAGACAGCATAGAGGTCTAAAGAAAATCCTTGGATTTGTACTGATTTGTAGTAACTGATGGCAGCTGTGGAAAGTACTTTTTCTTTTAACTTGAAGTCTTGTCCTGCTACTCTTTTCAGAGACATAAAAACGCTTGGGAGTACACATTAAAATGAATGTTGAAGCTACTGAACATCTTTGTTTTTAACGTTTCTGTTTCAGTCGTGAGAAACAGCGCTTAATTAAGTCTGATACAGTGAAGAACAATTCATCCCCTGCAAATTCTGATGGTGAAGTTGATGGAATTGGGCGAATAGCAGTAGTGACAAAACAAGTCACAGAAGCGGAAGCAAAGCTGAAGAAAAACAGGTATGCATTTCACTGTCGTAAGTCCTACCTTTTGCTTAGCAGGTTGAAAAGAGTAAATAATATTTTTAAATGTGTAGTGTTTAAAGAACAGCAAGTGATTGATTCCTGTTGTCTTGAACTATTCAGCCTGTAATTCTATTGCTGTGCAAAAGGAATTGTGTTTTAGTGCCAGTGTGGTGTTTGATAACTTTTAAGTATGATTTGTCACGCTAACTGTTTTCAGCTGTGTTTATGTTCAGTGACTAGAATATGATTTGTGCCACCTAATACGGCTTTTCTCTTGTGGCATGCCTCTTCCATGTTTCTCACCCTAATTTCAAGTTATGGTTGGAAGTATAAGTGCTTTGCATCCTCTTCTGAGCTTCTCTTACCACTTGATTATTACTGTATGGTCTTGTGAACAAACTGGTTTGTGGTCAGTCATCAACTGAAGGACAGTCTTCCATCCTCTCTTTATCCACACCCATCTACCAAAGTGTTTATCTTGCTTCCTTTGATGCATAGCTTTTTGTATTTATCTACTCTATTGTTGTACCATAATATTATGGCTTATAGTCTGGTAATGTGTGTATGTGCCCTAAGATGGAACTAGGTTGTTACTTAACAGAAAGCAAGAACATGTGTGTTTTGGTTGTCATTATGTTAAAGATAGCATTAAAGATAAAGCATTTGCTTACCTTCCCCTGTCCTTCTAACTAGAACATTTTCATCTGCTTTATACTTACATGCTGAACTTGGGATGGTGAAATGTGCTGTATGTATTGACAGTATTTACTGTCTTATGGATGTTAGGACTATCGGGAGAGGCTTAATGTGTAGTCTGAGTGAGGAGAGCTGTGTTCTTAAATAACTGGAGTTTTCGAGGAGCAGCAGTAGCTCCAAGCAACTTTTCTTTGGAAAAAATTGTTACGTTCCTTTTCTACTTCCAGAATGCTGTTGTTGAAGGATGAGTCTGTCTTGAAAAATTTATTGCAACAACAGGCCAAGAAGAGAGAGAATGTTCGAATTGCTGAAAATAAAATTAACAAACTGGCTGAACAGCTACAAGCAACGGAGAAGATCTTGAATGCTAACAAGGCGTTTCTCAAGAGGCTTCAGGAACATGTAACTTGCCCTCTGAAATATTTCTGTTTCCTAGAGCTGGAAATCTTGAAATTGGGTGCCTGATTTTTGGAGGCAGTAGGCTTTCTTTGAATTAATTATTAATTCCCAGCTAGTTATATTATATCTCATTAATTCTGTATAATTATATTTTATTATCTGGTCATATCTGTAAATTTGCATTTTGCTGTAGTATTTAGTTTTTATTTTTATTATTTCAGATACATAAAGTTCAACAACGAGTTACAGTAAAAAAAGCTCTAGCATTAAAATACGGAGAAGAACTTGCTCGTGCAAAAGCAGTAGCAAGTAAGGAAATTGGGAAACGAAAGCTAGAGCAAGATCATCTTGGTGTAAGTCAGCATGCTTTTAAACCAAACTACTTGGAAAAGAGTATAAATTTTGATTAACAAAGTTCAAATGGAGTTTCAGGAAAAGATTTCAGAAACAATGTAGGGAATGTTCCTATTGGTTTTGTGCATTTTTAAGAATTCAGCAAAAAAGGCATTAATGATTTGAGGAAGAAAACTCTTCAAAACCTTCATTTCTATGCTAGGGGAATGCCATTCATAGATAAGTAATACGAGGAGCCATATGGCTGTGAAAGAAGGAAGAAAATACTGTTTGTAGACATCAGTGATCTTGTTAAAACTATCAAGCAAAGTTGCTGCAGAGGGGATCTGATACTGTTTTGAAAAAATATACAAAAACGAGGCTAAAATGTTTTTTTAAATTTTAGTGATCCCAATCCTGACATCATTGTGTGTACTTGTTTTATAGCTCACCTTTTAAGTGGGGCCAGAACTTGTGTTGAAGCCTCATATGTGATGTAGGGTAATTTTTATCACAAAACCTGCAAATCTGCCAGTTGAATTGTGGCAAACTCTTAGGTGGTTTTTCTGCCATTTGTTGAAATCTTCAGGCACGAGTTTAAAATATGTTATTATAAGCTCTGAATTAAATATTTTACTTATGTTTTTACCTCCTGTCGATAGATCAGTAGATGAGAAAATTGAAATAAAGAGAATTTTTTCTTTACAGCCAAGCAAAATGTTGAAATTGGATACCTCCCCCGCATCAAGTCCAAAAAAGCCTTCAGCAGAATTGATTGCACTAGAGAAAAAACGACTGCAGCAACTAGAGTATGAATATGCTCTAAAGATTCAGAAGTTGAAGGAGGCTCGCGCACTTCAAACCAAGGAGCAATCAAGTACTACACCTCATGTAGAAGAGGAATCTGAATTTGCATTACCTCAGCCGTCACTTCATGATCTTACACAGGACAAATTGACTTTGGACAGTGAAGAAAATTACTTTGATGATGAAGTTTTGTCTAATTCAAACAGAGAACGAAGGAGATCTTTCAGAGAATCGAATTCTTTTACTAAACCAAATCTTAAACACATGGACACTCCAAAACAAGAAACTATAAACAAAGTTTCTAAAAAGGCTTCAGAGGAGCCTGAGCTGTTCCTTGGGTTGAATATTGATGAACTGAAAAAGCTTTATGCTAAAGCTGACAGCTTGAAAGAACTGCTAATGAAAAGTACTGCCTTTATTGTGCCTAAGGAAGATCTGTTGTGTGGTCAGGTAAATGTTTTACAACTAAACATGAAGCTTGTCTTTATTAAGTGGTATTGCAAGTGCTGTATATCTGTTTATCTGTTTCCTAGGAAATTTCAGTGGACATGGATTTTTTTACATCACAAAGTAAACAAGCTGAAGTGAAACCATTTCCATTTGGACCGTATCGTAGTCCTCTTCTACTGTTTAAATCCTACAGGTATGAAGACTGTAGCAGCTCTTTGACTTACGTGTGTGTGTTCTTGTTCAAATGTTCTTCAGCGTTCTTCGTTGATACCCAGACATGTGCACAAAAACAAGTCCTAGTGAGAAACATGACTATCCCTAAACAATACTGTCTGGTTTAGGGAATCTAATGATTTTATGGAGTCATTTTTTCTGGTATGCACATGTCCCTTGGTTTTGTGCAATACGCTGCTTTTACATTGTATTGCACGTTGTTTGATACAACTAAATTAAAAAAATAGTTAAGCATTTGAAAACAGGATTTTTATATCCAGTATGAATAATGTAAATCCAAGAAGCATATTTCAATTATGCAGTCTTTGAACTTGGCAAGGATTTACATTGTCTGAGTCAAAATTGGCTCTATCATCTATTTTTGGATTCCTGCTTAGTGGAAAGAGGCATAATCACAGTGATTCATCTTGACTCGACAGTAACATCTGCAAGTGTAATCAATTTGGCACATCTGTCTTTTGACTAAAGAGAACTTTGTTCCTACACATCAAGTTTAGAAAACAAAAGTCTGGAATTTAAGCTGGAGAAGTTGTATCCTACCACGTGCTTTGGGTTTTTTATTGCTATGCTCTTAAGCAGTAGAAGATAGAGGATGGCATCTTTACAGGAATATTCATTTTAACTTGTAGGCTATGACTTCAATTCCTGAAGGAGCTAGAAATCCCAAAACTGATGTAGTCAAACTTTAGCTAAAGATTTAAAACAAGCTTTAGTCTGCTTAACTAACACTGGGTTTGTTTGCTTATACATTCTAAGGCTGATACATTTTTTTTTTCCACTGTTTCTTCAAGTTCATCTTTAACAGTTCTCTTTACACTTCTATTTGACATTGGTCTTACTCTGACTAGAGCATGAGATTGTCTATAAACTACTGGAATGCACTTTCAGTAGTTTGCTTTCCATACTGGGTTTTTACTACACTTCCTGTTTTCATACTCATGAAGTTCTGCACCTAAAGAAGAGAATGTAGAGGAGAACTTAATTAGATTGAGAAGTACTCCTTTGTTCCCTTCCTCTCCCTCTTGTTTTTACTTTGTTCTTAGCCTGTAGGTTAACAATGCTTTTGGTTAGTAGCAGGGTTTTGGAAATAATGAGATTTAATACAGAAAGTGATTTTTAATTACTTTTTTTAGAAAACTGATGCCTTGCCTTGTGTATTTTATGACAATAATTCGCTGTTTCATTGTAGGTTTAGTCCTTATTTTCGTACCAAGGAAAAGCTGTACCTCAGTTCAGTAACGTATAGTAATATGATTGAGCCAAAACAGTGTTTCTGCCGCTTTGATTTAACAGGCACGTGTAATGATGATGACTGTCAGTGGTGAGTTCTTTTTAATTTTCTTGACTTAAACTAAACCTCTCTTTTAGATGTCTGAGTCTGAAATAAGTATGACTTTCTTTTCTTTCAAAGATCTGGATATGTGATCCTAGGCACAAGTTCTAGACAAGGTTGTTTTTAATACTCTGTTGCAGATACTTAGTTGGAAGAAAAACCCCTTTCATCTAAGCCATGAAAAAAGAGGAGGCTCTTTAGATGTAAATTTTGAAAAATAGTATGACCTGTTATAGAATATTTCACCTTTTTCTAGTAGTTCAAATGGAACCGGTCTCATACAACTTCAGCACAACTTCAACTCATTGTAGAACGTCACATAGTGGTTGATACTGTTAAACACACTTGAGATGAAAAGTGTTTACCAAATACATGATTAAGTAAAAAAATAATAATGTTGTAGTAGTGTAATTCTAGTTTCCTTGGAAAATACTTGGCTAAGTTTGTTTCTTTAAAGGCTGGTGTTAAATTGTATTAAAAAATAATTTGTTTAACAGTGTTGTGCAGTATATTTAAAAGTGGATATGAATTGGTTAGGAATGAACTCAATATGGAAACTTAGCTGCAGGAAAAATAGGAGTGAACTTTATTCTGGATCAGCTTTTAACTGTTGTCATCAAACCATTGTTTGACTCTTTAAAATACAAAGTGATATCTAATTCTTATAATTACTTCATTTGAATTGGAAAGTTCTAAATACTGTGGTTTTGTCTTATTGCAAAATGAGTGTGTAGATAGATAATTTAAAGAGTAAGGCTGTAGTGAAATAATGAGGACTAGGATTAAGTTGCTTTGTAGGCTTAAGTTCAGAAAAGGCCCGGATATATTTAACCAAATTTCAAAGCAAACAATAGTCTTTTTGTGGGTATTGTTTTCTTTATGCTTCACCCAAGTGCGTACTAAAACTTTCTTAATAATTTGTTGCTATGATAAACATTAATTGCTTATTTATTTGTTTTAGGCAGCACATGAAAGATTGCACTCTTAGCCGTAAGCAGCTCTTTCAGGATATTCTGTCTTACAACTTAGAACTTATTGGCTGTTCAGAAAAAAGCACTGATGAGGAAATCAGCGCTGCTACAGGTTAATAAAGAGTCTTTTGTTCTCTTTTGTATCTAAAAATTCATTTCTGAAGGGAATGGGTTTCATTAAAAGCTCTGGGTGCAAGGATTTTGATGTGAAGCAATGTATAAGATACAGCTGTATGAAGTTTCTTTCATTGTCCATTTCAGTCCTTTGTAGTGGGTAGTTACCCTGCTGTCTTACAAAAAGAAAACAATTGTTGATCTGAGGAACATTTCACTCAAAAAAATTAAAGTATTGCTGGGATTCAGGGTGTTGGGGAGCAGTGAGCATGGAATCTTTACCTCTCTCCTTCCTCAGTTCTTTCTGTAACTACTGGACTGACCTGTTTTGGTGGAGCTGGAATTTTATGGTAATGCCTTTGCCATGTAGGCAAGTTGCCAAACAGAACTTCCTTCTTTTTCATTTCTTTGTGCTAATGTGTTAAATCACCATGCCTCTTACAGCAGTTGTATTTCATAAATTTAGTATAGATTGTATTAAATTGCTGTTAAGTTACTTAACTGTTTTCATCAATATTACCTAAGCTACGCATATTCTTGTTTCAGAAAAATATGTTGAAAAACTTTTTGGTATAAACCGAGATCGTATGTCAGTGGATCAGATGGCTGTTCTTCTGGCCAGCAATGTCAACGAGAGTAAAAGTCACAGTAAGTAAATTGGTAGATTAAATACAGTATATATAAACTTTTAAAAATTATGTAAGTACCTTGATGATTTTGTAAACCAAGAATATTTTTTTCTTATTGTTGCTTAGTTTATTTATCTTAGTATTATAAATTCTGATTATGGTGAATTCAAGACAACAGTTTGTTTTAAGGCAATAAAGTAATAGTTTTTGAGTTCCATTTGTAGAATTTATTTATGCACTTAAGCACAATAAATTTGAAATAAGTAGTATTGATGTTTAACTCACAGAATCTTTTTATCTAAAATCTTTATCAGGAAAAATATCTTACTCTTGAATGCAAAAAAGTGAAAGAATTTCTACTACTTTGTTTACAGCACCTCCACATACAACTTGGAAAGAGAAAAGGAAATGGAGACCAAAGTACTGGAGAAAACCTCTGTTAGATAGTAGCAGCAGTGAAGAGGAACAATTTGTTGGACCTATTAAATATGGTAATCTGGATGTGTGGCACCCTTTAAAAGAGTACTGGAAGAAAATACCCACCCACCCCTTTCTAACATTTGATTTTTAAAGTGGTTCTTGAGAAAACCAGTGCTTTTAATAGTTCTCTTGACTTTATATTTCTTGTATGCAAACTTTATTTTGCATAAATTTTTGGGTAAAGGTTGACCTACACTTGTAATTCTATTAGATTTTTCCTTTAATGTGACTGGAAATTAAGGTGGAATTTCTCATTACTTGTTCTTAAAAGGAGCATAAGGACCTATTTCCCTAGAATGTTTCAGCCTTGCCGATACACCATTAGGATTTTTAAAAAATTTTATTTTCTCTCAGCAACCCCACCTTCTCCTTCCCCCTCCCCCCTGAACTTTAAATAGTAAAACATAAGTGTTCAGTTATCCTAAATTTGTACAGTTAGTATTTGCTGTGAGGTCAGGAGTTAAAAAAAGCTGCTGTTAAACAGCATTTGGAAGCTGCTAGAGCATCAGTAACCTGGCAGTGTTTCACATGTGGCTCTTGGAGGTAGGAGCTTTAGGATTTGTTAGCAAATCCTCTGAAAAGGATTTTTTGAGACTCAGAATTGAGATAAATTTTTCATTGTCAGATGTGTCTAGTTCCTAATGGTGCCTAGTGAACTGCCTCAGCTGGTGTCTGTTGATCAAGGCAGCCTTTGCTGCTATTTATTTCAGTTCTCTACAGGCAATACAGTTTGAAGGATGCTGAGATAATGCTGTTTAGTTCTGATCAATGGCTGTACTTGAAATATATAAATGCCACCTCTTGTGAGAGTTACAGGTCACTACTGTTTTGAAAAGGAAATTTTTCTTTTTTTCTAAAGTTTGTATATTATTTACAGCCCATCCCACAGAACATAAAAAAAGAGTTCCAGTGCTTGATGCCGTGGTGACTCCAGATGATGTCCGGTATTTTACAAGTGAGACTGATGACATTTCCAACTTGGAAGCAAGTGTCCAAGAAAACCCCTGTGATGTACAGCTTTGGATTAAACTTGCATATAAATACTTGAATCAAAATGAAGGGTATGTCACTACATTTTAAACACTTGCTACAATTACCTGTACTGCTATGATTGAGTTGCCTATTTAATGTTAAAGGACTTTCTCCAACAATGCCACAAATAATTTATTACTTTAAACCAGGTTAAAAAATAGATTAGATTATATTTCCTACTGTATTTAGTGTAGTATATGAGTAATAAATTACACTGATGGTTTATCTTTGGGTAGGTTCTGATTCAGAGTGGAAGTGGATGGAAAGTAGTGTCGGAGAAGTAATTGTTCATGTTTGAAAATGCTCAATGTAAGATTACAGTGGGATGTTGTGCTTTCAGCAGTAAAAGTGGACCAGTGAACTCAAATCATTCTCCCCTACAGAGTGAATGGTTGGAATAATGTTTGAAATTACTTTCATCAGCAAACTTTTCTTATAAGAACAGTTCTGCTAGTTGGTTTTATCCCTGTAGAAATGATCCAGTTGAGCACTTGGTTTTTTATCTTGTGATTTTTTTTTTTTTTAACTTTGCTTTTCTAAGTTTCTCTAGCTTCTCTTTCTTAAACTTATACTGCAATCAGATGCAAACTATTGGCAATCAGATAATTTCAATAGGAATTCTATCATGGTGGTTTCATCCATTATGACAATTGACTTCAGTTTTAAGTGACGTACAGTTGAGCAACTGCAACAGAAAGCAGATGCTTTCTGGGGAAAGGGGAATGGAGAGGAGCAGATCTACTTTAAAAGCCTTATTTAAACTGTGGATAATGGAAAATGTAGGAAAAAATCAGTTTAACTGTTTCAATAGGTGTCTGAACAATAGAAGGGGTAGAACTGGAAAGGCCAGTAATCAAAGTATTACCAGCAAGTGGCAGCATGAGAAGAGCATGCCTTCTAAAAATAAGTGTACTTAGGAAACAACCAAGAAAAGAAAGGAGAAAACCTAGTGGAAGATATGCATCCTTTTGTTGAAACAGCCATCTCTCCCATTCCCCCCTTCCTCAGTACTCTGAAGAAATTTGACTGCTGTAGCAGGTGAAAGTAGTGGCATTGGGAAAGCTTCAGACATGTGCATGGTTAACTGTGTTAGGGGTTGTTTTGAGACTTGTGTTTTTCTCCTCATAAATGTCCATACAAAATAATTTCTTAAGCTGTCTTCAGAATAGATGGGACCTCAGAAGCATTCTGTGGTTTTATGCTAGATGTACTTATGAATTAAAGCTCAGCTCTGTGGTTTGCAGTATAGTCAGTTATTTCAGCTAATCATACATTACTTGGCGGGTATCATCTCATGAGTCGTTATCTCAAAAAAGAAAATCTCTTTTTTTTTAATGTCTTACAGACATAGAACCTGCATGATATGCTGAAATAAAGGCTTATGTTTAGTGACTGTAGAAAGCTTCATTCTTTTACTATTACTCATTAAATATTTAACAAAAACATAGCTTACTTTACTACACCCTTAAAATCCCTACTTAAGTTCTTAAGGCTGTATGATGTAAATGCCTTTATATCCTTGCAGCTTAAGAACTTTGCTTACAGATGAATCTTACCCATTTTCAATTAATTTTCCAATTAATTTGGACTCTTTTATTTGAATTGGCAATCTTAATAGAATACTTATTTCTGTGCACTGTGATAATTGTACCTGATAACCTCTGAAGGTTGGAAACTTGCTGCAGCTTTGAAACCTTGGTAGTAAAGGACAACTTGTGTAAAAAAAGATGGCGTACTGTGTGTGACTTCCATTCTAATTAAAAGCATCTATTTTCGTGTTTGATGTTGTGTAAGTCGTAATACCAACAGTATTGACGTGAGTGCTTTTTTAAATTTTTAATTTTTACAGCTCGTCGTCTGAGTGTTTAGATTCTACTTTAAATGTTTTGGCTCGAGCCCTTGAGAACAACAAAGAAAATCCTGAAATTTGGTGTCATTACCTCAGACTTTTCTCAAAAAGAGGAACCAAGGAGGAAATACAGGAAATGTGTGAAACAGCAGTGGAATATGCTCCCTCTTACCAAATCTGGTGGACAGTAAGTAAAAATTTCAAAGTATATATGAAATATGTACTGTAAGTGTGTTTTCTGCTGTATAAAGTCAGTATGTATGACAGGGAAAGTGTCAAATGGAAAGCACTGTAGCTTTTTGAAAACTCGAAAGTTGAAAATGAAACAGTTCAAGTTCTTACAGGTTATTTGTAGAAATCATCACTTTTTCTCGGATAGTAAAAGTTATTTGAAATCAAGATGTTACATTGATTGCAAAATTTGGCTGGTTTTGTACCTATTAAAAGTGGTATGTTTTGAGGTTTAATATGCAAATTTGGTGTGAGGGAGGGAAACATGGTTCATAAGACAGCAAAAGACATTATTCAAAATTTGTGATCTGTGTGATTTTTAAACTTTAACCTAGAAGCTTTATTTATATTGTGATTGTTATTATTATGATTTATTTCTCTCTAGTTTTTGAATTTGGAGAATTCCTTTGATGGAAAAGACTATGTATGTGGGAGGATGCTGCAGTTCCTAATGGAAGTGACAGGGGGAGAAGAAAATCCAAATCTTGTGTCCTTTCAGCTGCTGGAGACTCTGCTCTACAGGGTTCATTTGAGCCTGTTTACAGGAAGACATCAGAATGCTCTTGTTCTGCTGCAGGTAACTTCCAAGTTACCACCTCAGGAGTGTTTTCATGGCTTCACCTTTTTAATGCCTGTGACAGTTTGAACTTTAGAGGAACCGAGCCTTCCTTTAGCAGAATTCCGTCAACAAATAGAGGCTTCTGCTTTGAGCTGTGATGCCATTGTAATCTGGGTATACCTTTGGGGGTTTTGTTGCCTACTTTTTTGGTTTGAGTAGCTAATAGCCTTGACTACTATGTCTCAAAATAATTCCCAGGGAGATACTTTATTTTTTGGTTTCTAGTAAGCCATAGATCAGGTTCTTGCAGTGAAGGGCCTGTTAGTAATGCCTCATGTATTCAAAATTACTACAGAAATTATCAAACCAGTAGTTCTTGGTGAAGAACAGAGTAGTTATCTAACAGTATTGCCCTGCTCTCAAATATGGAGACTGTTAAATCAGATTTAATTTCTCCTATGAACTCTGAAGTCATTGAGTTATCTTGGGCCAGAACTATGACTGTAGAAATAGTTTAGGTGACTGTTAGCTGTTGTGTAGATGATAAAGTGGTGGCTGAGGGTGAGAAATGGACATCATCCTTTCCCAAAGTGGGAGCACTGTCCTTTCAGTTGCAGGTTATTTCATTCCTGCCAGCAGGTGCCGCCTGTTGCTTGCTGCCAGCGTGTCACTGTCCTTAGACAGAGTTTTAGGCCCTCAGGCTTTTGTCTGGCTCCAGTTGGAATGAGAAAGCACAATCCTGTGCTGGCTTTCCCCAAATGTACTGAGAAACATAGGTCTGAATGAATAAAAAGAACAGAGGGAGAGAAAAATTTGTGTCAAATCAACATGGAAATCCAGTGAGAGAATCCAGGGGGAATAACACTGGTTGGTTACCCTTACCTTTCTGTAAAGCATCATCACAAAGCCAAACTTTTTTTTTCTAAATGAATCTGAAATGTGTAGTTGAAAAGACTGGCTTGGCAAGAGATTATTTAATCGTATTTCAGAGAAAAGAATTTCAAAGTAACTGCAACTTCAGAGTAAATAGCAGTGTGTACTGGAAAACTTGAAAGCAACTTTTTTTAAGTATTTTGTGGCGTAAGTGAAATGCTTTTGAAACGCTAGTTTTCACCTACTTCAGGACATGTGTCCTGCTGAATTTTGCATAAATTTGCAATATTCATTCCCTTGAAAAATGCATTCTTTGATCAGACTCTGTTTGTCCAGGAAAATGTTGGCACATCACCGGTCATGAGGTTCTGTTGTGTTTTAGAAGGAATTTCTGTTTAGACTATTTAATTGCATGCTCTAATTACTTTATTTGGGATCTGCTAGTTTAACTGGGCTATTCTATCTTTGCATGTGACTAGTAGAAAAATTTGAAATAGTATCCTTGTTCTCAGTAAGGTTTCCAAAACATTTTTTAAAACTTTATATCTAGAGATGATGGCCCTTTCAGTAGACTTGAATAGCTATAACTTAGTAGCTTTACAACTAGAATTTAATAAATGAAAATCCCAAGCCAAACAACCAACCCCCAATGCACAAAACCTAGTAGGATATAGTAAGTTGGATCCGGGTTGTAGATGAATTGTAGCTAGAGCTACTGTATTACTTCTATGGAACTGGAGGTAATAGGAGAATAAAGCAGGAAAATGGAACATACATTTTGGGAGATGCATGTTTTCAAAATGTCTCTCTCTTCACTTTTTGCAATAAGAATCTTCTGTGGTTTTTCTGAACCTTTTACTAGAAACTGTGTAACTTGAATAGCCACTCTCACACAAGCTGAATACGATCCTGATTTACATAAAGAATTAGTTCCTGTGTTTTCTATGGAAAAAAATTGAGAATATTAAAACCTACTCTTCCTGTTTTCTTTTCTCATTCTTAAATCCTAAAGACTTTGTGGTTGAAGCATAATGTATTTCTTTTAACCTTTACAGAATGCTTTAAAATCAGCAAATGAAAAGATAATATCAGAACACCTTACTGCAAGTGACCGTTGCTTGGCTTGGCTGGCTTACATACATCTAATTGAATTTGGTGTTCTCCCAGTCAAGTTCTATGATCCAGCTAATGTCAGTCCTTCAAGGATTGTGCACAAAGAGCCGTTTTTAATACCGTGGCAGACAGTTCAAGATGTGAAGACTGATCCTGATACACTCTTAGCTGTGTTTGAAGGTAAGATTAAGGCAGTAAATATTTAATAGATTCTTCACATGTTGTAATTCAAGAAGTATTATTCAACTTCTGGAATTTCAAGGCAGTGCAATATTGCTGATGACTATATTAAGCCATTGAATTAATCCAGTGTATTAATTTTGATTTGAACAGAGTAGTGAGGAAAATCCACGTTCTTGGGTGCTTAACAAACACACTGAGGTTTCTGTCTGTGGTTCCAAGCCACAGCTTTATCTTGATAGAATATGATAGTTCAGAGAAAAAGACCAGTCAGTGGCTTGTAATTGTATGACATTGCATAAGCCCAAGAAAACTAGCAAGCATAAAGCCAAGCTTCAGTTGTCATTCTTTCTTACCCTTTCCCCCTTTCTCTCACTAGGATGTGTTTATTGGAAAGTTACTTTCCTGAAATATTGCTGTATTTTCTTAGAAGAGGCAGAATAATGCATGTGTTTATCTTAATTCCCAGTTTAAATGAATTGAATGAATTTTTTAAAATGTAAAATGAAGATATTAGAAGAAGTTGAGTTTTTAACTTATGGTGGTGCTGTCAGAGGTAGACTTCACAGTAGCAGGCAAATGCTGTTATATAGCATTTATAAATGTCAGTATTTAGTGTGTTAGCCAGCAGCAGTATTGAGTTGTCACTGAGAATATATCTACGCTGCCGGTGGTAGCGCAGTGTTGAAATACTCAAGGATCAGTGGAGTAGCCCAGCTGTGTGGGTGAAGGCAGTCTAGCTGTGGTAATGGGGTATTCATTGTTGGGTAACTTATTATGCTGGGGAGAAAAATAATATCTTGTATTAGCATTTGTCTCAATAGCTTTCAGCAGCTACTCTGGAGATCCTGGAATGTGATCTTAAATCTAGGGATATGCTTCTATCTGTAGAATTGCTTTAATATTTCATTGGTACGATGTTTCTGAAATGAATAAGAGATAAAACTGAAAGATTTGTCTTTGTACTGTGGTGATAAGTCTAAAGAGAGCGTTTCCAAAGATGATCATCTATTTCTAATAATTTGCAAAACCAGCACTCTCAGAAATTATCTTTTCACCCTTACATATTTTCCTTATGTTAAAGGAGACATTTATTGTGTTAAGGCTTCACATAACTTTGGCACTGCTTGAGGTGTAAAGGCTTCGTTTTTGCTTTTGTTTTGAAGATGCAGTCAAAACGTGTACTGATGAAAGCCTTGAGGCTGACAAAAGAATAGCTATCTGCTTTCCTCTCTACAGAAACATGATAGCTTTGCTGAAACTCCTTGAAAGGTAAGTTGTTTCAAGACATTCTTAACTGGAGTACTCGACTTTTTTTTTTATTTTTTTTTTTAACTTACCTCTACTTTTCTTTAAGGTGGGAGTCTGCTGCAGAACTTTGTAGATCTTTATTGGAGCTCTGCCCTAACAACTGTCAGCTCTTGGAGAGTTTGGCCACCTTGTATTTGCAGATGGAGCAGAGTGAAAATGCCCTCAAGGTGTGGATTGGAGCTTTTGAGAAGAATCCTCAGAATGCAGAAATATTTTATCGATTGTGTAAATTTCTTGTTTCACAGGTAATACTCCGCATAAAAACTTGTTTGCTGGTCTGCTAGCTCTACAAAGTTTGGGGTTTGTGTTTTGTTTGAAAAGCTTGTCAAACTGATTCAACTTAGTGATATTTTTATCAAGTCTAGTACTCCTTTATGTAAATAGGAAAAGTGTAATTGTCAAGACAAGTGAAATGATAAAAGATAATCTTAAAAAATTACATAAAACCATAAATTTATAGTTTGGGTTGTTCTAATTCAGTGTTAATCTTAAGCAAGAATAACAGAAAGTAAAAGTACACCCTGTAATATTTTTTCAGCTTCTTTCTACCGCTGACTGCCCCATTTAAACTTCATTCTTGAGAGAATGAAGACAATGGAGCATTGCAGAGATAGACACACCACTTATTTATTTTGCTTAAATTACTCTCACCATATTCAGGTTGATGTTTGATTTTATTTTTTTTATTTTTAAAAAAACCCCAAATAACAAAACAGGAAAGGTCAAGCAGTATTCTTCCACTGTTGCAAGATTTCGTGGCAGCTTTCTTTGAGAATACATGCCAGCAGCATGGTCCCATGGATCTCTTAAGGTATGTTTAGAATAATTTTTAAGTTAAATTTTGGCAATATTGGCATTTTCTTGAATAACATGATGGTCTAGAACTTTTAAACTCTTTTTTAGCATGGCATGTTTTGCCAGAACTTCAGTGAATGATGATTTGGTATAAGGTTTACACTTGTTTTTGCATAGACACTAATTTATAAAACCATGAGCATCTAAAAATAAAACAGCAAGCAAGTTGAATGTCTGGATTTGGCAATGAAAATCAATCATATATATGCCAAAGTTGGTTTTATCTATTTTTTTCCCCCTAGAGCCAGGAGCCTAAAATAGCATATCTGAAATACACTGTTTAGGCACTTGTCAAACACCTCAAGTCAAGACATCCAGCATGTTATTAATCACATTATTATTGATGAAAAGATACAGGTTTCATATAGAGCCTGATGATTTTCCCCTTGAATTTTAGCACCTAACTGAAAGACAGAAGTTTTGAAATCTGCAAGTTCCCTGCATGCCTCTGAAGGTCTTCAGAGCAAAAGCCTGCTATGCTAAAGCTCATTCAGATGAGCTTTTGAAGTGTTTTTGTCTCTTAAGTTAGGTGTTAGATTTTATTCTTGCTTACGTGTGTTTATGTACTTGATGTATTTTATGAAGGAAGGAGAAAATCTGTCATAAGGCAACATTTAACTTTGTACATAATGAGAGAGTAAATGCCTTCTGTATTAATTAGTTCCACATTTCTATGTAATGCTTTCTGTACAGATTTAGTCTGGATAGAGTTAAACTGAAATCTAGGAAAAGTTCATGTTTACTAGTATTTTTTGTGAACTGGACTTCATAATTGAATGTTACATCTACATAGGATTGTTCCACATAGAAGGATATTCTTGTTTACTACTCCTTTTTTCTCTTGTAGATATCTCTTGAATTTTCCAATGCCAATTGAATTTACATCACCTCTCTATAAAGAACATCTTACAGATGATGTTGTTAACCAGCAAATCCCATATCTGTGGCAGATCTACTGGTGAGATTTTCTAAGGAATTTCTGAGAAACAGCTGCTGTGTCTGAGTAAATTGCATTTTCAAAAGCAGAGTATTCATTACTTGCCTAAGGGAGTCTCACTTTGGGTTCTCTCAATAGATGATTGGCCAGTCCTTAGAGAACCTACTAGCTTGCTGCACAATGGAGATAATTTTATGAAACTAAGTTCCACGTCAACTTAAATTTTCCACTTGAGAAATCTTTCAGAAATTCTGACCTACTGGAGTGGTAATAGGTGTGCTCATCTCAAAATGATTTATTTGTTTGTTTTACTTTTGGTTTAGGTTACTGCTGCTAGTAGTGTTCTTTCTTGTGGCTTTCAGTTGTCTCCCTTCTGTTTTACGATAGTTCTACCTTACAAAAGTTTCCATTCTGTTCAGTCCTGATCTCCCCAGCTCCTTGACTCATTGTTTCAGCTGTTCATGGAGAAGTTCCACAGCAAAGTAATGCAGGAGGGTGACCTGTTCCTCCGCAGGAGGTTGTAAGGGAACTTGTCTTTGTCATGTATATACAATCTTTTTTCTGTTTTTCTTCCATCATTCCTTTTGATAGCAGCGTTATACAGGATTGCCAGACACCACAGTATTAGCAGTCTGTAACTTACACTAGTTAATTAACTGTGGTTACTGAGGTGCTTGCTTAGGCTGTTTAGGAAGTGTACCACTTCGTGGTCTGTGTTTGTCAGTCTTCGCAAGTAGCTGTACGGCTTTTCAGAGAAGTGAAAGAGCAAGGATGATATTGCTTCACCTACTGAGTGAGGAGTCCTCCGAACTTGAGCACTGTTGCTTATTGTTTTTAATTGGTGGACAACTTACAGGTAAAATGTATGGTCTTCAAGAAAATTTAATCTAAACCTTATATAAGGATTACCTTTATGGGGTTTCTTACATTGTCTGTTAATACCAACTTTTTTTTTTTTTTTTTTTTACAAAATATTTCTTGAGAAGCTCAGTTTTGGGTTTGGCACTTACACAGTAGAAGTATTGTTACTAAGACACTTGAGGTCACTATTTAGTCATGAGGTACCCTGACTTAAGGTCAGATTCTCCTGTATTTTAGCACCTGCTTCTAAGAGGGAGAATAAGTGTTCTTGAAATAAGTGCCTAAATTACTTTCAGAGCTAATAGAGTGTTTCTCTGAGTTTTGCTACAGTAAGTGTCTAGGTACCTGGGCCTGTGTATCTGTATTTCCTTTCTTCAGGTATGGAGGACAAAAGATGTAAAAGTTCACTTTTACCAACTGAAAATAGATTGAAATCAGGAAAGCCTTAACGGTCTTGAAACAATGTTTTACTTGGAAAGATCCTATTGTATGTGCACGTGTGTGTGTGTGTGTGTGTGCACGAATGTATACCCACACAATTTTAGAGTAGCAAATTGGTGGTTTAGTTCATAATTCCTGGGGAAAGTGGGAGTAGAATCAGGCACTGACTATGTGACTTTAGTCAGGAGGGTTCTGTAGCAAGGTCAGCCCTATCTTACTTTATGTATTTCTGTATTCTCCTTCTTTATGAGGTTGTTAGATTCTCCCTACCTCATTGCTTACTGAAAGTCTTACCTTTTTTTTCATTGTTACTTTACACTTTGAAATATGGATTTTTCACTGTATCTTCATCTAAGAATGTTCTTCTCTTTGATGAGGTCTTGTATGTTGGTCTAACTGTATGTTTCTTTGAGAAGCTGTTAAACAAAATTAAGGGGGGGGGGTGTTTTGACCTTTCTTGTCCGGTTTTCTTTTCCTCTGACACAATGTTTCTACCCCAGATCTTGATATTTGTTTCAGAATACTGACTTTCTTGCCAGAGACTGATACTGTTTCCCAAGTGGCTTTAATCAGACTTCGAAATTTATCATTCTGGAGCTTTCCAAATGGAAACTCAAGACTTGTCTCCATTCTGTATCAGTTAGAGCATTCCTATTAGAAGGATTAGTAAAGGGTACTTTACAAGAGTAGAAGACAGTTCGTAATATTTAATTTGTTTTTAAGGGTTGCATTTTAAATTTTATGGTTGCTTTTTTATTCCTTGTTACCTGCTTTTGAGACTTACTCATTCTAATAGATTGGCTGATAAATTAGTCCATGATATTGTAAAACTGAAAGCAATGGGTTTTTTCTTGCGTCTGAGAATGGAAAATTCTTAATTGTATCTTACTGTTAATATGTAATTGCACATATTGTTTATGACATACAACAGTTTTTATCTTTTTATATAAACAGTTTGTGCCAGTCTCTTCATGCAACTGTTGGTGAAGCACTGGATGCTTATGAAGCAGCTCTCGGGGCAGTGATGCAGCAGGAAACTGTTCAGAACATTTGGTTGGAGTAAGTTATTAAGGGAAGAAGATTAATTAATCACAACTATTAAGTGAAGGCTACCAGAACCATCTTTTTTCTTTTCTTTTTTTTTTTTTCCAGTTACCTTGTTTTTCTCAATAGCAAAGTTGTTGAATCCACCAACAAAGTTCAAGAATTCAAGCTTTTTACTGATCTAGTGAACAGATGTCTGGTGACAGTCCCCACAAGATACCCAATTCCATTTAGTACTGCTGATTATTGGACCAATTATGAGTTTCATAATAAGGTAAAAATGTGTCTGTGGGCAGTTTTATCTAAACAAAGAGGCTGATGACCTGTTAGCAGTTACCTATAATCTGTTTGTTCAAGTACAGCATCAGTATATGAACATTGAGAGCTAGAAAAAGAAAGAAGTGTCTGAGTGTAGTAGTGTTTTGAGCAGAAGAGTATCTAGCAGTGACCTTTTCAAATAAAGGTCATTCAATGCAAAGAGAAACTTTATGGCATGTTAATGACAAATGATTTTTTTTCTAGAGAAAAGAGAAAATGTGTAAGGGAGGGAAGATACCGTTAAGCAAGAGAGGTCTGCAGAGCTGTACCACTGGCCGATGGAAACAGTTTTGATCACAGAAATTATAATCGTTGAGAAACAGAAGGAATAAAGTAGGAGGAAAAAGTTGAGCTCTTGTAACAGACAGAATAGAACTTATAGAAATCCTGGATCCCATTTTGCTAACAAGCAGTGCTTTTATCTTTATGCACTAAATGCAGGCTAGAAGGACTAAAATATGTGGTGCTAGCAACTTGACACTACCTTTCTATTACACAAATTGATTTCTGTACCCTTGAGGGATAAGGCAACTCATTTTAGTCATAGTGTTCATGGTTTGTCATACCATTATTCTTAGCAAAATAAGAGCTATAAAGTGGACTAATGTTTATAATTCAAATTCTACAGGTAATCCTTTTTTATTTGAGCTGCATTCCAAAATCTCAGCATTCCAAAACCTTGGAACGGTTTTGTTCTACCATGCCTACTAATCCTGGACTTGCACTGAGGTATGTAAAAATACTTTTAATCAAGGCAGATGGTTAGCATAACTGTTGTTTTTTGTGCAAGACATGCATGATTTGCTTTCTACTACAGGAGTAAAACTGTTCCTCTATTATTGCATGTTGCTTGAAGCATATTGTGCCTTCTGACGTCATCTCAATCTTAGATTTGACAATGTTCTGTTCTATCTACAGACAGGTTATAAATATACAGGAACTAACTCTGCATTGTACATGATGACTACAAATGGTCAAAATTTCAAGTGGGTAGAGAAACGTCAGATATATATTAAAATCTTGTTGTTACTTGATGATCCATTACAAGTATAGTTCCAGAACAAATAAAAATGGATACACCAGTCTATAACAATGCTACCTTAAGGCTTAACTTGACATTTATTTAGCAATGATTAATCATAATTTAAAGAAAATCTGATGGGAAACAACCAGTTAATGTAAGCATTGCACTGACTCTTACTTGAACAGTATTTCAAAACGTGCTCTTCCAGGATTAGAGTCCACGTTTTACTGTGTTCAGGTGCACTGAACACATGAATATTTGAGTAATATTGAAAAGTCCCAAAACACTATTCATCATCAACAGTGACCCCAAAGAACTCAAAGCAAGGCTTGAAGTGAGTGTGTGTGGTTGTGATGATGGGGAGAGTGTGACACACCTGCCTTTGACACATGAAGTTGAATGGTTTCATTTTAAACCAAGTTGCGATTCTGTCTAGATGGAACTTGCAGCTGCTTTAGACAGTGTTGATACTGCATGAAATGGGTGAGCAGAACTGACTGAACAGCATCTCTAGCCACATGACTATAAAACTAATTTGTCTCCTTTCAAATGTGCAGTTACCTTGTGCATGCTAAAAGTGGATGTGTAATACACTTGTAACCTTGTAATATGCGAAGATCGTATTTTCTCTCTGATTTCACACTTCTTAGTTATTCTCTGAAAGTATATCTTGTTTTGTTTTGTTCTGAGAGCATGATCAGTCAATATTGTATATGGTGGCTTGGGCTTCTTCTTACTTGCAACTCTTGACTCAGATTAGGTATAATATATTTTGTGTAATGTGTTTGTTTTTTTGGATAGCTTTTCTGTTCCAAGTGATTAGAGCAGTGTTCCTTTCTCATGAATGCCTTTTACAGACTGCTTCTGCGATACTGGGAGGAGAGCAATGTTCAGATTCTGAAACTACAAGCCAAGATGTTTACATATAATATCCCAACATGCGTGGCCATCTGGAAAATGTAATGCAACAGTCATACATCTGTTTTCATAGATCTTGCTTTTGTTTGTAAGGTTTACTTCTCAAAGGTAAATCTGAAATGGCCTTCCAGTTGGGCTTGTACTGGAAGCTTCTCTTTCGTTAGCTTATTGTTTAGAGAGCAACTGTTTATTACAGCAGACAAAGATATTGTCAGTTCTTTAAAATGAGAAATGAAATTTCCCTCTTGGGGGGAAACTTAAGTGAATGGATATTATGCAGATAAATATGAATGATGTATTTACAAGTTGCTTTTTTAAATTCAACTATTGACTTCTGTCTCCCCCTCTCTACCCCTCCCCTTTATATATCACAATAGCAGTATTCTCCATTATCCAGTGATGCTGAACTGATCTTTTTCTTCAGTGTTTGTTCATAATGGGGAACCACTGAAATGTCTTGCTCATGTAAGGTTGTTTTTAAAAAATGGCTATTTTTATCTTTTCACAATAGATTAACCTCATTGGAAGCTAGTTTCTTCTCAAGGAATTAGTAATTCCATTCCACAGTCAGTATTCTGCCATTAATGGCATTTAAAATAATTCAAGAATAAATGTTTTTATATATTTCTTTTCCTCAGAGCCATTGCTGCCGAATGCTTTCTAATGGGACAGAGAGAAGTAAGTCAACACAGTGTACTAAAATGAGTAATTATGAAATTCTGTAAAACTTCTCATACCTTGGCTTTACCCAAAGCAATGGTTATCTCATAAATCCAAGATTTCTAGTTAGTTGAAGTACTCTAGTTTATGAATGCCAAAACATTTGCCTCAAGTGTGAGAAATGTTTGTGTCAATTGGGTAGAATGGACTACATAATGAGGGCATACTCTTTCCATGTATCTTTCCCATACTGGGAAGGCTGTATTCTTCTCCCATTTTATTTTTTTTTTTACCTGGAGGAGATTGTATTTTAAGTTCTAGCAGAGGGAAGCAAGACTCATGCTGGAAGATGCTAATAACTATCTTTACAAGTGGACAAGAGAGATGGAGAGGAGCTTTTTTCAAGGGCATGTCATACTAGGACAAGAGGGAATAGCTTCAAACTGACAGAGAGGATGTTTAGATTGGATATTAGGAAAAACAACTTTACTGTGAGGTGGTGAGACACAAACAGGTTGCCCAGAGAAGTTGTAGATCACTTGCAGGGATGAGGCTTCTAGGCCAGACTCGGTGGAGTTCTGAGCAACCTGGTCTAGTCCAGTGGAAGATGTCCCTGCCCATGACAGGGTTTGTCAACTGGATGATCTGTAAGGTCCCTTCCAACCCAAACCATTCTTTTGTTCTGGGAAGTAGTTGGAGGGGTGGGTCTGCCAAACTAATGTCTGGGAAGAGTTTGCATAGTTCCTGACCACACAAAAGATGCCAGTTCCTTTTTTGCCAAAAATAATAGGTTTACCTATTAGTATTTAGGGTAGGGAAGTATCATTTTATGTACAAACACAGAAGAGGTTTTTGGGCACAGCAACTGAATCACTTTTCAAACAGAATGATCTTCCTGGTATTGTTGCTGTCACCTTCAAAATACTCTTCTGCCTGTGGAAAGATGCTGTGTATTTGAGGGTGGGGGTTGTCATGAGGCCCTGGATTTGTGGCTCATCACTTGCTTGTGGTGTTTGAGTATCTGTGCTGTATCTGGTTTTGTGTCATTCTTGTAGTGACTTATTCTTAGCATCCTTCTGTTTTTGTCAGTGGTCTTTCTTCTGAATCAATATTAAAGCTTTAACTGGTCCATAAAGGGTAGCATGGCTGTTGTTAGACTCACATACAAAATGTTTTCTTTCCTTTTTTACGGTCTCCTAGAGTGTTTAAAAAGAACGTCCCCTAAGCAGAATTATTTGTTTTGTTAGATCAAATACCTCAAAGTCAGGAGATATCAAAGGCTGGGTTGCCTTTTCAACCTTAATTCTGTCTCTGCGTTGATGGTTTGGTGTAATCTGTAATTAGTCACAGATCCCTGCTTCAGTCATTGTATTAGATGGACTACATCTTAAGACACTGCCTATAGTAAGGCTGGTGGCTGATTTGTTTGGTTAGAAAAAGAAATGTCATATGCATAAAAAAGAGGGCCCTTGGAGAAAATGAACCAATTGAAATGAAGGCATATGTGAAACATTGTAGCTGGATTACACCCAGAAGAAATCTTGTGGTTTTCTTCTGCAACCACCTCACTAATTATACAGTATGTGGTAAAATCACTTAAGTAGGCACACACAGTGCAGTTGGGTTTTTGTGGGGGTCTTGGTTTGGGATGTAGTGAGCACTTACAACTGTTTACACGAATCAGTGATTGCTCCAGATAACTGGATTTTCTAATAAACAAGGAGGATATTGGTTTAAAATTGAATTGTGATTCAGATTCTGGATTTCCTGTTCCTGGAGAACCCGTCATTTATTTCCTTCAGAGGTCATGTAAAGGTTTGTTAAAAGAATATGAAAATGGGTATAAGTATTTAAAATGGCAACAAATACCTCCCCTAGAGACTCTGATTGAAGTTGGGACTTTAGATACCAGTAGTTGAAGGACACTTGAGTAAGTACTGGTATTAAATATTTTGGTCCTCTATTTTGAACCATAAAATGGTAAAACCATTTTTTCTTTGAGAGTTGCAAAGACTCATACTGATTGTTAAAGCATAGATAGATAGATGCTGAAGGAAAAAAGCCCATGAAACAGTTATTTTCATTGCAGGATTGTGATGATATGCAATAAACAAGACTTGAGACTACATATTGAGTGGTGAAAGAAATACTCTGTAAGCTGCTTCATTCCCTGAGTGTGTTCCATCCTGTGCAATGAATGAGGCAAGAATCTTGTGAAGAAAAATAGCATGTCCTCATGTTAACTTATCATGTTCATACAAGGGTCAGAATTAAGGTCAGACATAAACTTGCCTTTGCTTTTAGTACCAATTTAATGCTTGACTTCAAAACTATTTTTAAAAGTATTGCAAGAGATTTTTGTGCTTCAGATATTTCATTTTGAGTGCATGAAATTGTGCTGACTTTTAATACTTGCCTTTATTTTACAGGTCCATCATTTATATCAGAGAGCCCTTCAGAAGTTACCTCTTTGTGCAACACTGTGGAAAGATGTAATGTTTTCTCCTTATGATTCAGTTTGAGGTTTCATATAAATTCTCTGCATATCCCATATCCATAGATGTGGTGATGCTCAGGCTCTGGCTAAATCTTATATCTGCTTCCCCATCTCTTTCAGCAACTCTTGTTTGAAGCATCAGGAGGAGGTAAAACTGATAACCTGAGAAAACTAGTTTCCAAGTGCCAAGAGGTTGGAGTCAGCCTAGATGAGCTTTTAAATTTAAACACTTACAGAACAGAAAACAAGAATCACTGAACACTGGGTATGGTCAGCCCTAAGTCCTATAACATGCCAAAATCAGTTGAATGGTTCTTCAGGCTGATCCATGCCCTAAGATCTATGTAAGGCAGATGAGTATTGCTGAGCATATCAAGTCTCCATTCTGCTTTCCTTGAACCTGGAAACAATTAACATGACCTTCTTCTGGAAACATGAACTCCCTGTCTGGCCTTGCTTCTGGGCCCTGCCAGATTCTCATAACATCATCTACGTAAGTATAGTTAATCAAAATGACAGACTTTATTTTTTTATGTTTTCTTTTTATTTACTGTTTTCTTTGTTTTGCTGTTCCTGATTCACTTGACACTCTCGCTGATGCCTGAGAGATCTGTGTTTGGGATTAATTTACTGGGCTGTGTTTACAGTAAAAAGCAACTAGTCCATTTTGGGTTTTTCCTTTTTTAAACCTTTTTTGAGACCTTTTCATTACAGGATTTAAAACAAAAGCAGCCGCTCTTAAGGAAAGTGTAACTGCCGTGGCCACAAGTATGCTTCTTGCACTTGAAGGCTCTAAGAGGGTTGCTTACTGCCCTTTTCTGCATTGGACTCATGGCAGAGACTATTAAACTTGAAGATTAAAGAAACTTTTGCAAATGCCAGTGCATCAGAACCTAAGAGTGGTCAATTATGTGCAATTTTTTGTAAAGAAATTTTAATTTATAATAAAGTTTAACAGTTTAAAGAAAGATAATATTCATCTGTTTTGTTTTGGTACTGCTTTGCGCTATTACAGGTATTTTTTGCAGAGATATTTTCAATACAAACTGACCTTTCAAAAAAAAATCTGTTGTCTTTTTTTATTTTGGTCAAGAGGTAAGCAAATGTGGTTGAGCTGCCTCTTGTGATAGAGAACAACTGTCCCCTTGGGGTTTTTTTCATCCCCCTGCCTCAGGTATACAGTTGTTTGTCCCATAACAACTGTTCTATCAATAATACCACTTCAGTAATGGAAGATGCATTTTATGTTGTCCTTTATGCCCTTAATGAAATGAGGCCCACTTTCCAAAGTTGCTACATGTACATTGTAGAGAGATGAAATATGTGTCAAATCGTATCAAAAGGTGGCTGTAGTACCTGTTGCATAGGTGTTTCATTAAGATGCCAGTAAATGAGTGGTCTTCATGGTAGAGAGTGAAGCAAAGTAGTTTGTGACATACAGTTCCCAGTAACTTTCAAAACCCTTACTTTATCTGAAGTTAAACATGAAGCAGCTCTCAAAGGAGGAAAAAATGGGAAACACTGGTTTTCATCCAGGGGACTGGAGAGTGTTTCTGTACCTTAAGTCCTTTTAAACAACTCATACTTAATTTTATCAGTCATGCTGAAATATAAAACTTCAAGTACTCCCTTTAATGGCCAAGTTTTCCTTCAGACTACAAAAACCAGTATTGGAAAACTGACTCAAACCTGTTTTTTTGTTCACACTTATGCAGTATGGCACAGACCACAAAAGTAGTATTTAATTCTTTCTATTAAAAAAAGCCCTGAAGTTTGGTGAATGCTGTCTTACATACATTGGCCAAGTATTTTTTCATAGTTTGTCTTTAAAACTTTTCAGATAAACAGTTGATATTTTTCTGCAGCAGTGTTTATTTTTAGTGGGATGCTATTTTACCTGTTCCACTGTTAAAAATGGAAAAGCTGTCAAGGGTTACAGTGCTTGTAACGCCCTGTATGACCCTTACCTTAGTCTCATCTTGCACTTGGGTCACAAAGTAACAGCCCTTTCTTGCCTTGCTGTACAGTGACTTCATAGCAGAAGACCTTTATAAAGAAGACATTAAGCTTTACATTTTCATCAGGGATTAATCATGTATACTCTGCCTTAATGGCTTCTCAACATATTTGGAGATAGGGCAGGGGAAACCAAAAGCCCACAATGTTCTGATTTCCATTGGCCTTAATTCATATTTTTCTGATCAAAATACTCATGGTTTATGCAAGTGGCCTTTTGACCCAATCTTGCTTGATGGTATATAAAAGTGGCTAATCACAATAGGAATTGTTAATTTAGAAATTGAAATGAAAAAGTATGAAGAAGCTATATGGTCTTCAGAGCAGCACAAATATTTTTTTTTTACCAAGAAAGAAGAAAAATGCACTGCTGGGTAATGTCGAAGTTCCAGGAAGGAGTTAGTGCTTCCACAGGTCTGCACTTAGCATAGAATCCTCGCCACCCTCTGGTATTCTGCTACGAGGGCTTTCTGTTCCAGAAACAAGGAGATTTCTAGCTATCATTTGCAAAACTTCGTTAATTATTCACCAGGAAGAACTAAATTTACCAAGGGTATTAATTTAATCTCCATACTAATCTTTCAAATTAGTGATCTTTCCTAAGGACTTCTCTTCTACTAGCAATTTTTGATTACAGGCACTAGTGGTGAAGAACTGGGAATAAAGGATAATTCCAGTCAGTCAGGCAAACTACTAGCTGTTTAATAGGAAAAATAAGGGGAAAGCACAGTAATTTATACCATAAATTTATGCTGCTACTTTTTTTGTGCTCAGAACAGCTACTTTATGAAGGGTGATTTGATTATTTGGTCTTCAGTTTAAGCCTGTCTGGAAATAAAGTCTAGATCTTTAATAATACTGCACCAAACTACTCCCACTACAGTATTTTTCATTTCCTGGCTCTTGCAAAGACACATCAGTATGAACAAAACATACAGCTGCATTTATTAGGAAGAATAAATGGAAATTGGTGTTTGTTTTGTTTATCTTCATGTAGGTCTACATTGAATCTATTAATCTCATTCGGTGTTGGTTATTTTAGTGCTTACTAGTGCACGTGGGACAGCTGGTGCTCTTACATTCTGCTGTGGCATAGGCCATTGCCTCCCCTCCTGTACTCCATTAGGAAGAACATCTCCAGCAGGTCCAGAGTGGTGATCCTTCTCATCAGCACTGATGAAGCCATTCCTGCAGCCATGCACCCTAGTCTGGCTTCCCAGTTCAAAAGAGGTATGGAGTTACTGAAGAGAACCTACTGAGTGGCCACACAAATAAGTAATGGATGAACATCACATATATGGAAAGGCTGCAAGAGCTGGGGCTTTTCAGCCTGAAGAAATCTCAGGGGAAGAGCTTCTCAGTGTGTGCAGAAGGAGGATGTAAAGAGCCAAGCTCTTAAGCTCTTAGTGGTGCCCAGTGGCAGGGCTAGAACCATTGGGCATAAACAAACTTGGGAGGTTTTGGCTGAATGTCAGGAGACACTTTTACTATGAAAGTGACTGAGCACTGGCACAGGTGTCCGGAGAGGTAGTGGAGACATTAAAAAGCTGCCTGGGTGTGGTTCTGGACACCTGGCTCTAGATAGCCCTGCTCGAGCCAGAGGTTGGAGCAGGTGATTTCCAGCTTCAGTGATTTTGTGGTGCTGTCATGTTCCTGGTGTACATAAACCTGTGTGCTTTCACCACCTCTGTCTTATCAACCTCACCTTCCACCCTAGTTGTCTCCACGCTCCTTTAGTCAAGGGCAAAAAGTACAGGGCCAGGCCAGCAGTGTTGGTCCTTTCTGACCACCTCTGGCCGAGGCAGAGCTGTGAGCATGTGATCTTTTGCACTTGTCTAAATTTGTAAATACTTCCTACCTTAGTGTATACAGGAGCTGAAGAGCTAGCTATGGACTTCATAGTGTCTTTAATGCTTTTATTGAGGTGTTCCCCCACTGCACCTTTTGTTTTATATAGTCAGTGCACTGATTGTAGTTACTGATAGAGACTTCCTGCCTGGCTTTATTAATTCTGGATCAAATTGTATTTTAGGGGTTTTTTTAAATTTTATGTTTTTGTTAAGATGATTGTCAGAAACCAAAAATGGATAGTTTAAATTGGGAAGACTAAGGAGGTGTGTTGATCTTGTACAGCAGGTGTTTGAGACCTTGCTTCATCTCTGAGAGGGGAAGGTGTAGAACAGGCTTGCTTTCAAAATCTTTCAGGCATATTTCTTGTGCACCTGTACTGCTGCTGCTGTAGTTGAAGGAACAGCTGACTTCTCAAAATGGCAATATCCCACCAAATGTTAGAAATTCACATTATCTTCAGAGGAGCTAAATGAAAAGGGGCAGTGAAAACTTCCACATCCTGCAGCTTCCCTGAAGAGCCCAATACAGCTCAAACCCCCATACATTCACTGGTCTGCTGTCCTGCATGTATACCATGTCCAACTGGATGCTTGGATCCAGTTTCACAATATACCCAAGGTCAAGATTATGTTGATAGTGAAAGACAGGCTGTTTTTCCTTAGCTCCCTTTTCTCCTGGATTTTACTATAAATGTTCTGTGAGATGAGTTTGTGTCCCTGAAGCTCCAGAGCGCTCACATTGAATCATTAATGTTGGAAAAGGCCTGCATGATCATCAAGTTCAACATTTGCCCTCACACCAGCATTCCCACTAAACCATGAAGGGCCCAGTCCGCTCATTTTTTTGAACGCTTCCAGAGATGGTGACTCCACCACTTCCCTGGGAAGGCTGAATTTCTCCTGTTGCTGGTCAGACCTTGACTAATCCCTTTTCTCGTCACAGGTAATTTCAGTTGACATCCCATTAAATGTCATTCAGAATTACGGGGCAGTGGTCTGCATCTTACCTGGGAAATCTAGGCTGTGTCCTTACATGACCTCCCATTTCACCTGAGACTGGGAAGCATCCTACCACTGATTTTAGGGAGCAGTCAGAAAGGAGGCGAGAGCAGAAAAGGTTTGTTTTCCAGAACAGAACAGGAGTGTCAGCTTATCTGTAAGGTGGCTTAATGTTTGCAAGGAGCCGAAGATCAAAATTTGGCTTAAAAGAAGATAGAAACGTTAACTGCTACTTTTCTTTTTTATTGCGTGCAACTACTTGTTATTGTCCTACCAGAGTAGCAGATAATAAAGCAGAGTATGGCCCGTAACTGAAACTTAAATCCTGTAAACCTGTTAGCAATGAATTATCAATGTGTCTGTTTGTTCTCTGTTAATGGGAGCATAAAATGCCTCCATAAAGTTTGCACTGCTGCACCTGGGGTACTGGCAGCAGTGACTGTATCATGGCTCAGTAAAATGTTGACAGAGATTAAATGGGAAGAAGCCTTTCAGTGCAGTCAGGAGGGCCTGATCTAGCAGAAAATAGCACAGAAAACACAGTGATGCTGTTCTGTAAGTGACTTGCTTCAGAGTCTGAGCTGGGAAAAACTCTGTCTTTGAAAAAGATAATTTTTAATTTCTCAACTGCTGCCACAGCATGTGATGGTCACAGGTGATCTGTGAGGAACTGCTCTTTGAGATAATAATCCTCATTGATTTTTCTCTTTATTTTTGTGACAGCTGCCAATCTGGCTCTCATTTGTGACCCTTGGAGTTAGGTTTTCTGGTCAGTTTGAGAAAACTCTGTGGCTGAGGAAAGGTGGTTGGGGAACTTGTGTTGACCAGAGTTAATACAGCATGAATAGGAAGACAGAAGAACTGCTTCTACTAGCTTCCATGAGGAAGTTTTGTGATTTTATGTGATGTGGAAATGGCCCATATTTTTTCAGCACCTACTTTCTGCAGTCACATCAGCTCTCACCTTTCCCTCCTGAGGCTTTCTTCTCCCTCTGTGTTGTGGTTTAACCCCAGTCAGCAACCAAGTATCACACAGCCCCTTGCTAATACTGCTCCCTTTCCCATTGGGTTGGGAGAAAAATAGGAAAGAAGGTAAAATCCATGGGTTGAGATAAGAAAAGTTTAATAATAAATAATAGTTTTTAGTATTTTCCTTCCTTTCTCAAAAGATTCTGCTTCTTGGTGCTCCACATGATGACATCATCAATGTATTGCAGGTGTTCCAGAGCTTAGAAGGTGATCCCAGCTGCTTGGTTTCCCTGTCCTCTAATTCCACGCTACTAGCCTTGTTACTCAGCAGTGGGGCAGTCAGGTGATCACACGCTCACCCATTCTGCCTCTCCCTCCTTTTCTTGCAATGGCCCTGCTTTGCTCTCCTTTACTAAAGAAGCTCTCTCGTGTCCATTTCTTCTGGTGAAAAGGGGTGACTGATACCAGCAGGGGTTGATGCTCTGGTTCAGCCACAGGGCCTGGGGCCAGGGTTGGAGTAGCCGCAGTGCCTGTCACTTTGTCATCAAATCCAGGGAGATTCTTTTCCCTTGAGGATCCTGAATAATGTTGAACAGGGCTCGGTAGGCCTGGGCCAGGAACCCAGCACCTTGCAGTGATTTGTGTCACTCTGGAATTGCCAGGCTGATGGCATCCTTTTTCCAAATAATTTCCTAGTTTTTCTGGATCCTGCACTTGTTCAGGGGAAGTTCCAAAACACTGGAGGTACCCACTGTCCTAGGCACTTGTCCATACCATCCCACACACCTGTCCACTCAGAGCTGGCCAATCTCAGCGCAGATCTCTGGGTGGTTTTCTTAAATAGTTGTTTGATTAGACCTGGAACACAGTCAGAAGACAGCAATAAAACTGTGCTGGTTTGGACATCCCAACGATATTTGAAATTTGCAAGAGCTGTAGTAATTAGCCTGGAGGAGAAGAGGAAGATGAATGGAGGTGTCTCTCCCATGGATTGGGTCTCCCGAGGAGAAAAGGTAAAAGATCACTATGAATAGTTTCCAATAGATGGCTCACAAAGTATGAAGATGACAGCAGTGCTGAGAACAAATAACAGATTAGTTTCACAACCAGCAATTCTGTCATGTCATAAGCCAGCATTAAAGTACAACATGATGCAACTCAGATAGCAAGCACAACAGCTCTGAGAGCAAGTAAATCAACACTGTGATCAGTGACTATTAATAATGAATGTTTACAACAGGTTTGTTCTAACATGTTCTAGTCATATTTGTTGTTATCTCAACCCTTCATTGCCCCATGTTGGGCACCAAAAAAAAAGGACTGTTATGGTTTAACACCAGCCAGCAACTCAGCACCACACAACTGCTCAGTCACACCCCCTCCCTCCCTGGTGTGAAGGGGAGGAGAAACAGGAAGAAGGTAAAACCCATGGGCTGGTGTAAGAACAGTTTAAGAACAAATTAACTTTAATAATTGAAATATAGTATGCTAACAATAACAATGACATAATGAAAAGGGAGAAAACGAGAAATAACCCACTCCCCCCAAACCCCCCCACCCAAACTTCCAAGTGATGTACAGTGCAGTTGCTCATCACCCACTGATTGATGCCCAGCCCGTCCCTGAGCAGGGATCCTCCCATCATGACCAGTTACAGTTTTATTGTTCAGCACAACACCACACGGCCTGGAATATTCATTTGGCCAGTTTGGGTCAGCTGTCCTGGCTGACCAGGAGAAGCTGAAAAGTCCTTTGTATAAGCATTACCTGGCAACAACCAAAACACCAGTGTGTTACCAACATTATTCTCATACTACATCCAAAGCGCAACACCATACCAGCTACTAAGAAGAAAATTAAATCTACCCCAGCCAAAATCAGGACTTTGAAACATTCTGTGAACTTCATTTCTCTTCTAGAAGAGTTCCTTAAGGCACCTTTCTCTGCCAGGATAGATTAGATAGATTTCAGTAAGAAGATTAACACTATGAGCTGCACTGTTTAAACCTCTGTACAGTCAAGAAAAGTCAAACATTGAAAACTCTTGTTGGGACAGCAGGAAAGAGTGGCAGTACATCCTTACATCACCTTACATAGACCAAGAAGACTGAAGCATGCTTTCAAAAGGGCAGTGGCTTCAAATGGTGCAATTACAAGTGTGATACCATCATTTCTGGAGTGATTGCGAGAGGATCAGCTAAAAATCTCTCTACCCAGAGGACAAACTCCATGGTTAAAAAAATTATAATCACAAAAGTCTTAAGATAGCTGAGGCTATGCCTAAAGACAGGCATGCAGTCTGTGCTGAGGGTTTAATGATGGATGCAGGAGATGGTGTATAGCAAGACCAAGTCCTGTAATAGGTGCATACTACAGTGCTGTGTTGTCAGAAGCCGAATGTAGGAGACTTGGATAAAGCCAAAGACTGAATTATGAGTAACAATCTTGTTCAGACTGCAAAGAACTTGGTTTTAGAGTGCATCTCTTTTCTTCAGCTGAGAAATGCCAAGGACTGGCATATGGTGCTTGTGCACCAGCACAGTGGAGTAGTTTTGACTCCGTAAGTAGGAAGTCCTGCTTCCACAAGTTTTCTGGCTGTAAAGCCTCAGCATAATCTGGTGGATTGTCTGGAGATTACTGTGGAGAGAGAAAGATACCACTATGTATAATATAAGTGGATTTATAATTACATGATAGGAGACAAGAAAATGACCAGTGGAATTCATCTTGGGGTCAAAAAGTAAATGTTTTTTGTCTGAAATCTGCACATGAGAGGGTCGGGGTCTGTAAAGTGCCAATGAACATAAAGCATGTGCTTTTATCACTTGTTCAGTATAATCCTTCCAGAGTTCTATACTGAGTTATTTTTTAAAGCCTTGTGCCAGTACTTTATCAGATGAACTGAGATCAAAGGTTAGGCTTGATTATTATTTTTGTGCATCTTTCTGCCCTTTTTTCTGCCCAATTTTACTAAGCAGTCCACAGGCCTTAAGTAATGAAAAGCTTTTGTGGAAATGAAGCAATGAAAACTGTTTCAGCCCGGCCTTCTCAACTAGCACTTAGAGAGGCACAGAACATGCAGGTACAATGCCAGGACCTGAGCTCACTCTGTATTGAACACTGATTTTTGATGTAGTGGAAGTCCTAAGTCATAATACGTAGAAATGGCTGCATAGAGAATCATCCATAGAAGCTGGGAGTCAAGAAGCCTTGATCCAGTCAAAGCACCCACTGATGAGGCTGGCTGCTGGGCCTTATCCAACACTGGGTTCTGTGTTTCCTAGATTGCAAGCAACTGGACAATGGAGTGGGCTGGAAAGTCTCTAAGTCAAGTCAAGAAATACACCCAGTTTCCTTGGATATCCTGCATCCAGTTCTGCTGGACACACTGATAGAATGCTACGTCTACACCCTGGACTCTATCCCTCTGAACCATTGGATTTGTGCCAGAAACTCCAGAAACATTGGTAGTATTAATGTGATTGGGCAAGATACAGACTTAAGCTGAGGCTAATAGTTCAACCTGGTGTTAGCAGGCTCCCTGACATGGTTTTGGGCCATACAGCATCTGTCACAGTTTTGTTTGGTGATTTAATGTGTAGATCAGACACTGTTCCTGAGATTGTTTATGGACAAGACCTTTCTATTTGAGGGGAAAGAGGGATTGGAGGAAGTGTGTGTAGACTTGGATAATGTTTTGAGGGCAGACAATATCCCTAGACAGTTTAATTCACAGTACAGAAGTAGCCACTGTGACTAGAGGAAGGTGGCAGGTTGTGTGCTGGGACTCTGGAGCCAGAGGAGCTCACAGACTCAAGCATACTGACTGAAGCCTCCTGGCTTTTTGCTGCATGGAACCGGGATCCTGGAAGTCTTGAGTGCCCAAAGTGCTGAAGATGGGATCCTGATGCCTTTTCCTGGGGGCAGCAGCTGGGCCACTGGCACTGCCCAAGTGCTCTTTCAGCTGAAGCTCTCCAGTGCATCTCACATCTCTTTTCGTCTGAGCTAGCATATATCAACTTTCCCAGGACCGTAGGGATAAAAGAACAAGTATATAAACAGTTGTGCAGGGTGAAAGAGGGCATGCTTTCCTAATAAAATGATTATTTTTCCGTAAGGCCTATAGAAACTGTGGTGGTGGTGATGGCAATAAGATTCCAATTTGACTGCGCAGTCAAATGTGTGCAGATTGAGGTACTTTCTAGGACATTTCTGCTTTTGAGGAGGGTATAAGTCTCTGGTCATCCATCCTTACTGTAATTTGCCCACCTGCACACTTGCTGGGCTGCCAGTATTTAGGTTGTGCACATGGGCTCCCAAAGTCAGCTGCAGTATTGACCATCTCCTTGGCTTCTCCAACACACTTTCTAATGTCCCACCTGCTGTATAATTTTGGAATCATAAACTGTAACACATCAATAGATTCAGGACGTGTCCTATCTTCAGTGTTCCCAGTACTCTAGATTTAAAGCTTACCTTTTTAGATAGCTGAAGAAAGCAGGAATACGTGCCTTCTATAGAATAATAAATACATAGATATGAATAACAGTGTCAATACACTTAGTTTCCTTGATTTCCTGACCATTCTTTCGTATGGACATGGGAGCCCTCTGCACACGATTTCTTAGCCACTGCTTTCCCAGATCTGCTTGGTTGGGGTCTGTTTTCTGTGCCTTTGACTTTCCTGATGTAATTTTCTTCGTGCTGCTGATGAGATCCTTTTCTCTTATAATGCTGGAGCCCTTTAATCAGTTTATCAGTTGATCTAATCTTTGATTCTTTCTCTTCTGGATGTAAAAGGTTTTGCTGTGACTTGAAACCATCTTGCTGACCAAGGATGCTCTGTTTCAGATTGGAAAACCATTGAAGCTGAAGGGCTCCCATTCCCAGCCTTTTGTCCATCTCCACCACCACCAAGGCTGGAGATGCTGGGAGTGTGCCTTCCCCCAGAATTCCTCAAATTTGCATGGGGAGTTTTCTCAAACTGTCCCTCTGAGCCTTTCAGAAAAGGGAGGACTTGCTGAATCAGAAACTGAAAAGGAAAATGAGTGTTTCCCAGCAGCAGTGAGGCACACTTGGGCACAGGGTGGCACTAAGTGCCTGGCAAAAAAAGGCTGACTTTCTCCATCCAGCCCTGACTGCCTGCGACCTCAGAGCTACGTCCCTGATGAAAGAGGCAAAAGGCTGAGTACTGCAGGGTGAGACAGTAAGAAATCTAAGCTTCCAGTAGGATGTCTGGGAATACTCTCTTAGCAAGTGTCTTCCTCTGTCTGTCATCTGTCCTGCGAATTCTGCTTCTGGTCATATTACACCCTCAAATCCCTTGGGGAAAGCTTTTCCTGGAGTGTTTTCTCATGCCTCCCTCGCAAATAAAGCCAGGGCATATTTCTGCTACCTTATTAAATGATCTATGACATTTATTGAAAATCTCTCTCACATTTAAAAAATACATTATTTTTAAAAGGTGATGGCTTACTTTTTAGTCTGGGTCCTTCTTCTGAATCTTTTAATGGCTGGTTAACCTCATATTGGCAGCCTAAACTTCTGAGCCATAAAATGTGAAAGTTTAAAATTTTTTCCTTATGACAGAGGTATTTGGGGTAGAAAATCTGAATGACACGAAAGCAGAAATTTGCCAGGGAGCTCTAAGGAGGAAATAGAGCTGAACAATCTTTTTCTAATTATCGTAATAAGAGTGCCATTATCAGAAATGCTCTGTGCTCTATTGGGAAAGAGAGCTATGTTAATAGGAAGCAAAGATATTTGATCTTTCATAGATCAAAGCACTTTTAAGATGCTGCAGTCATTATGAAAGGCTCTTGGTGTAAGAATGGTACTTAGTGGACAATAGCTCTATTGTTTATCATTTATTTAAAAAAATATTAAAAATCAGACCTAATGTTTTATTTATGAAGTCCCAGATTTGACGAGAAATGCTTCACTCTACCATAAAGCAACAGTTTTTAGGACTATGCTGTAGCTCACTGCCTACAAACATGAGAAATTCCACTGTGCAAACAGCAATATTTGGTATGGGAATAAACACTTGCTGAAATCCACTGAAGGTCCTTGGAAAGCTTCTGAATTCTACACTGCAAAGGTCTGTGGGCTTTTTTACCCATTTTTCTCCCTTCTCTTTATGCTCACTTGTGTTCAGGATGTAGCTCTGACAGCTTCCAACTAGGCTTTTTCTTTTTGTGTTTTTGCAGTGCTTAGAGCAGTCAGATTCTGGTTGGAGACCAAAGCTCCAAAGTGCTCTCCTAACACAGATAACAATAAAAGTAGAGAGAAATTGATACTGAGAACAGTTCACCTATGGCTCACAAAATGGATTTCTTACTGTTGTAAAATTCTCTTGGGGGTAGGGGAAAATTGCTTAAAGACCTGGAAAGACCTACATGCACCCAGAGTCTTGGGTAAAGAATAGTGTCAAGAGAATGGGAAAAGGAGAGATAATGTTTTTCAAGGGAAAGCCAATCAGGTTTTCTCGGTAGAAAAGCAGTGTTCAAGGATAGAAACTAAACTATAAATGCTCATATTTTACTTTGACCTGCATTTAACTTCTGTCCAAGCTAGTATTACCTATTCCTATCTAAGTGGAGTGAATAGAAGAGTAAAGCTATTTGAATTTTGAATAGTCAGTCAGTTCACCAAACTTAATGCTTGATGAACCCAATAAAACACAGTTATTTATTGTTTCATTTGTTTTCTACTGTTCCTGTAATACCACTTAAAGGTATTGCACAATCCTCCCGTGTCCAGCACGTGGGGCCATATGCAGTTTGCCCACTGTCATTTTGATTGCTTTTGCTGCTTCTTTGAATGAGGAACTTGATGAGTATGAGATTTTTTTAAGTGCTTTTTCTTCAGCATCTTCAGAGGTTGTCTTTTCTTGTGTTTTTCTTCCCACAGAAAGAAACTCAATCTCCATACAACCTCTCTATGTTTACTGTCTTAGAGGTGGGCAAACTTACGTTAAATGCTCTGTTTGTGGTACTTTTAAGCCTAGAGCAAGGAGCGCTCATGACTTTCAGTTGCAAAGTGGCTTTTTTCAGGAAGCCACGGAGGCTGCTTTCAATTCCAGAGGTGGCATTTCCTGAGACAGATATTTTGGCACCACTCACTGCACAGACAAAAGCCTCCTACGCGGGAGCTTGGGCTGGAGAGCTGGGGTACTTTTTCTGAAGAAAACTCCAAAAGAATGTTTTTCTGACATGCAGTCTCTATTTTTTGGAGGTAATTGCACAAGCTTTCTGGCCCATGGTGATCCTACAGTTTCTAGACTGCCCTGACTTTACCTCCCTGCCAAGTGAAAGTGTATTTTTCTCTGACAGAGCACATTGACTCCTTGTCTTTGTGATAATGAAGACATGCCAAACTCTGCTGTCAGTGTTCCTAGCTTCCATCCTGTGTGCTTTATTGCCTTATTTCAGCTCAGCAAGAATGTCATTCACCCTTAGAGACATATTCTTCAGTGTCTTAGGACATGGTGTCTTTAGCTCTGCAAGTCCTCCAGAACAGGATGGAGAAGCCTCCCTGGGCAGCCAGGTTGAGCGGGACTGGGTATCCAGGGGAGTAGAAGCTTTTCCAGAATGTGTCCTTTTGTCCAAACCTACCAAAAAGCCTAGAAAAAACACAAACCCCAGCAAAACCCTCCTAACAAAAAACCCACAGGAAATTCCAAAAATTTGGAGGATTATCTGTATACTGGGACAAATATATATCAAATAAAGCAAAACTCCTCATACTTTGTGTTATAAATAAATCAGGAAATTCACGCCCAAATATGTAATATCAAAATATGTGTATAAAAGGTTAAGTTGTAACCAGTTTTAAAAAAACGGCCAGAGCTGGTTCCGAGAGGAATGCGGCTCCTACCGGGAAGGTGCTCACACCCAAACAACAGGTCTACAGAGAGCAGATGGCCCATCAAGAAGGCATCCAGTGAGCTCCTGGAAATCTACATTTCCAAAAGAGGAGTTCCCGGTATAGAAGATGGACCATCTCCAAAGATCTCCTCCCAGCTCAGGCATTAATGATCCGATCAGGAACTCAGATATGGAACATCAAGAATCATCAGATAACTTCCCCCAGTTACGAGAGAGACTAATCAAAAACAGGATGTGCTTTGTCCATCTCAGTCACATGAATGTCAAGCTTCATGAATATACTGAATGGCAAAAATAATACCCAGGATCCGGACTTTGCAGAAAAACTGTATATAAACCAGCTCCCGAAAGCAGCCGGGGCGAACGAGGGAGGTTCGATGCGACAGAGGTCAGACCTGCGTTCACCCAGTTCCAGCCCCGGGCTTGGTTCTGTCTCCTTTTCGATCGTGGCTTTGCGTGTGCGATTTTCTCGGACACGAAATAAATTTATATTTGTTTTATTCCTGAATTGGGTCCGTTCATTTATAACACTTTGCATTCACAGTAAGGCATTCAATTATGTCAGGAAACTGTTTTCCAGCTTCACATATTAAAATGTTATGGCCCAATCCACCCCATGGGTTTAGGGGAACATTATTTGATTTACTCTGGATGGTGCACAGGAGAAACAACAAAATTCTCAGGAGGCTCAGTAATAAGCATTTGCTTGCAAACTTTAGAACATTAAGGTAGACTAAGATACTTGTCACATTTTAAAACAAAATCCAGACAAAGTAAGGAACTTCACAAACTTTAGCTTTGCAAACTTAAAGGTAGCCACCTTTAACTTATCCAGACAAAACAAGACACTTAATAAAGCATTTACTAGAATTTTTTAGTCTGGCTTACAACATATTTTGAGAAGAAGAAGTTAGGAGAAGAAAGCGAGAGAAAGAAAAAGCAGAGAGGAAGAAAAAGGAGGGAGAAAGGTATACAGTCACCATCCTTAGATGCAGTGATGAGACTTGATTGTTGCAATTTGCAATTGCAAATCTGTTCGTTGAAGTGATGGTGGCAGTCTTGATCTGGCAGGGGAAGCCCGTAAAATACAAAGGCCAATGTGTTAATATACACTCAGGCTCAGTGGCAACGCCCAGGTACCTACCCTGGGGGGGCAGTTTTACACTGTCTGATGCAACACTGTGGATCATGTGGCACATTAGGGGTCTTGGATGATTTATGACACCTTCTAAGACATGACAGCTGCCTCTCACATCAGCACAACTGAGCCAATTATGCCCCATCACAAGGGATAAACCTTGAGACCTACTTGTGAATGTCCCATTATCTCCCTCAGAGGGAAGTTTCACACCTGAGGCAATTATGTAATGTAGGACACCGGCATGAAAGAAAGCACCATCCCATCTCCCAGGATCTGCTTCTTATGGGCCTCTTCCCCTGTGTGGCTCAAAACCCTGTTTGTAGCCTCTGGTGGAGGGTGTGCACTCCCTCTGCCCCTGGGCTGTTCCCTTGCATGTCATTGTCAGCAAAGAACCAGCTGCTTTTGCAAATGGCCAATTGTTTGAGCCTTTCACCATTAGCATTTCAGTGTCTCCCACTGAAGCACTGATTTCATATTCTAGAATTCATTCTCTGGCCACACAAACCTCTCTGGAGTTCATTTTCATAGTCAGCCAGAAAACAGACCTAGAAGGACTTCCCAGAAGGCTGTGGTACTTCCTATGGGAGGTGAAACACCTGCTTTGAGTAGAACAATCTCCCCTACTACTTTTTTCTTAGAAGGCTGGGAGAACTCCTTCCTCCAGGAATAGGTTAGTTCATAAATTGGAAATGCCGATAACAACTGCAGTGACCTCTATAGATAGTCCTGAGAAGCTGTTGTGATGCATGGAACCAAATTAATAACTGCAGACACCTGTCAAAACAGTGATTGCATAGAGAGAATGACACCAGATGCAGAAGGAGATGTTTGAAACTTCCTTCAAGAATTAGTTTTGGAGTCCTGAGACTTTCAAGGCTGACTGCAGAAGACTCTGGTATGTGCATGCATAAAACTTAGTGGAAGTATTTAGATTCACAGATGGACACTTTTCCTCTTGTAAACAAAGCATATTTTTTACTTGACAAGTGGAAGTGTTGCCACCTGTGAAAAAACTAAATAGGGATTTTGAGTGGACTCTTTGTCTGTGACTAAGTTTTTTAGAAATCCTGGCTGTGGGCCAGCTCTCAAGAGGAATATTCTTAATGTTTTTTTTTTTCTTATGACTGAGATCGGATCTTTAGATAATTTTGACAATGCCACAACAAATTTTTTTATGGAGAGATCATACTCATGTTTCCTATGTCTCCAGAGTCACTGGAGCACAAGTCTGTGATTCTCATTATATGAACAAGATGTTCTTAATGTTGATGCTGCCTTTTCTTTTCAGTATACTTGCAAGGGTTGGGTATAACACATGGAATCTCTTCTGCTTTACTTACTAGCATGGGTAAATTGCATTTTTCTTTAAAATTTCTAATCTCTTGTAGCTGGGATTCTGTTCAAGCAAAGACATATAAAGAGTTCAATCGGTTTTCTAGGCTTAGCTTCACATTATTTTTCACAATAACATTGTTGCAGAAGGACAGACCAGTCCCTTATTTGGCACAGGTTAATGAAAGAGAACATGAGATGGTTATTATGGCTGGTGGAGATACTGGTCCCTCCCTTGCTGGTGGAAGCAGTACAGTTCTCCTGGAGTTTGAGAGCTGTCCTCTGCAGCACCTGAGCATCGGCACAATTACTGTGCTTCATGGATCTAGAAAGAATTTTCTGACACTATTGCTGCTGCTGGTATGATCCTACCTCTGTTTTCATACTGTTAGCTTTTCGTATCCATGTTCTTACTCCTCTGCCTCTACTTCCTTGTCTTCAGTGTCTTCCTAAGGAAGACATTACTTTTGCTAAATTTTTTAATTATTTGAGCCCTTCTTAAGTGATTGATCAATGAAATTTTCAGCACCTTAACTTTCATATAGCAACCTAAACTGATGACAGAGAAATGTCTGATTATGATATCACTGTATTTCATACAACAATCAGAGGAAATAAGTGGTGCCCCTGTTAAGCTGAAATTCATATTACAGATGATTTGGATAGGAGATAGTTTGATACTTTATACGGTAGCAGCTTTCTCACTGTCTAGTGTGTATGTAAGTCAATGCTGTCTAGTGTATGTAGGTCACGGAGACAGGAAGCAAATACGGAGCGGCAGCAACAGCAAGGACTGCACAAGTGGCTGGTCTCCATTTGAGATCAATTATGACCACCAGATTATTCAGGGATGTTCTCCCCTCTTTTAGGGATGGAGACCAAAGCTGCACACCCACCTGGTACAGCATTGCTTGTGTGGTGTCGTTCTCTGTGCTTCTCTGCTAGTGTCTGCTAAGGCTTGGCCTTTATCCCCATCCATTATTTCACAGGCAATCCCATGTTCTTTATGGCTGTCACTGTTATCTCTGACTAGCCCTTTTTTCTTGGCCATCTGAAACTTCTCTGACGACTGAGTTCCCGAATAAAACTCAACAATGTATCTAGTGAGCCAGAGTAGTGGCATGCTCACTCTGCTCTCCCTAAATAACCCCTTGGATGAGCCTGCAGTAAACTCTCCTTCACTTGTTACTGCAGAGAGCACTACATGTGTGTGGCACGAGTGCTTTCAGGAAGTCCCCTGTGCACGTGTGATAGCACATGGCCCAGAACACTGCAGTTGTGACCTCAGGCACTACTGCTCACTATTTGGTACACAAATTAATAAAAGCCTTTCTTCCATGTATCAAATGTATAACCTTGGTGCCTGTTTTTCCCTTCTGCATTGAGGCTTTAATCAACCAGCTCATTCTTCCTTTGTAGGTATTCTCTTTCCCTTCATTATTAAAGTTGTAGTATTTTCCTCCAAAAATAACACAATTTCATTCTTCTTCCTTATGGTTCCTGGCTCTAATATTACTTACACTGTCTGGTGTACACATACAAGTGAAATCATCTTTACTTTCTTGTTTTCTCACCATTTCAATGTCCTCAGCCATCACAATGCTTCCATCTTTTTGTATCCACTTTGAGCTCTCCATCCTTCACAAAACTCCATCACGCTCCTTAATATATCATAGAACTCAACCCATCTGCATGCTGTCTCGTGAAGCCCTCCGTCCTCCCTGAGTTATGCACTCCCCTATGCTCTTTGTCATGCTTCTGTTTTTTTCCTCCTAAAGATAACTAATGACTTTCTTATTCCTGTTCTCTGCAGGTCCCGTCCTATCTCAATAAGACTATTATAAAACTCACCCAACAAACTTACTTCTCCACAGGCCCTTCTGGCTGAATGAACTTCCCCAGTCTAGCCTCCTTATCTACCCTGAGAACCTGCATGCTCCTTGCTAAAATCTATTTACATATAGGACAATTTTACTTTCTTTTTTAAAAATCTTTGGAATTCGTTACTTGCCATATGAAGTCCTGACTAAACAATGGCTTTCTGAGAGTTTTTGCTTCATTGGTATTTTACCTGTCTTTCAAGTACTTCATAGAAATGACTTACAATCACCATCTCGGAAAAGCCAAGCACATGTAACTGTCCTGTGCTGCAGTCTCTTAACAAGAATGCATGCACTGTTTCACCTCTCCCTATTGCCTACAAAATGACACGGCTGTGCTTAGCTGCTGCCTGCCTTTAATTCAACTGAGCTGGAAGTTCTGGTGCAGCCTGAGCAACCTGGCTCTTGCCAAGTCCTGTGTTTTAAGCCCCACCTTTCATTTGCCCTTAGCACCTCCATCCATTTCAAACCTGATGGTGCTACTGCCTCTCTGCCACCTATCAAGATGAACTTTGCCAGCTCTTTGGCTATCTCCTCACCTGCTTCACCTGCCAGATTAGGGGTCAGAGAGAAAATAAGGAAGGATGTGGGAGAAGTTGCTGTCCTATTAGAAGCAGCAGCCCAGTGCAGTTGAATTGCACCTCTCATGTGTATGGTCTGAAGGTCGTGGGTAACTTGTGCCTGACCTGATGCCCACCCTTGTCACAACAGCTGGAGGTGCTGGTCTCACCTGTGGCAATTGAGAGAGGTCATCAGCGAGACACGGCAGCGTGCACAGGGAACAGGATCTGTTCATAAGGGTCTGCGAGTGAAGTTTTGGTAAAAGATTTAGTATGTGTTGAAATGAAACACTATTATTCTTTCTTTTTTTCTCCACTATTATTCTTTTCTTTTTTTTTTACAGCAAACAACCTGTAACTCACACTTGGTCAAGAATTTCTGACACCTAGGGAGGTTAGTGTAAGTATTACAATAACTCAGGAAGGATTAATTGAGAATGCACACCATTTTGTGAGGTGTTAGGTCAGGACTAAATGCTCTTTACTGCGTAGTCACATTTTATTACAACTTTCATATGTTCGGAACACTGATAGAAAAGAAAGCATGTCACCTATTTACAATCACTACACATTTACATTATATTATTTACAGATAATGAATTTAGTAACATATATGAGCAGAAAATACAGCAAATATCAATATGAAACTGTACAGGGCTTAATCTCACGTCCTTTAGTGTAGTTGCATTTCACTGTAATAATAAATACAGTTCTATATTTACACATTTTACTTTAAAAATCTATTAAATGAATTTTAACAATTTCAAGTTTAAAATATCCGATCAAAATATTTCAAACATGGTTACAAAAATAAGACACAAAGCCTTTAGGACCTTCTGCAAGCTAAAAAAGTTCTGATAAAAGAAGCTTTCTTTAACTAGTCTTTAGAATTATAACATTATTTTGCTTCTCAAATTTCTTTACAAACTTCTTAAATATAGCAAGCTGAAAGGAACCTCACTGACATTAAGCAGAGCAGCACAGATGGACCCCAGTTAAATTAAAGCTAAGTAAACATGGTAATAGGTATTGTGCAATGGTTGGCTGATCCTCTGTTTAATCCAAAGTGGTTTCAGGCATCGTTTCTGCAGCTGTGTGCTGCACTGCTTCAAAAGCCACAACAGATAAAGGATTAAGATAAGTACTCAGCTGACTTTATCACACATAATTTTGGAATTGGTTCACTTTTTTTCCCTGAAGGATGAACATGTCAGCCAAAGTCAACTGATGCCATCTGTAACTGCAAAACTAAAAATATGCCAGTGTGAATGGACAAGAAAATCAAGGCATATGCATTGTTGGCAACAAATTCTTCATTGTGAAAATCCATCCTGGGAGTCCCAGGAAGTTTTATATACAGGAACAGATGAACCACAGAGATCATCTGTAACTGATTACCTTAATTGGGCCTAGCCTAACTTTTGTAATGTTAAAAAATGAGTCTCATTCACCTGGAGGCTGAGTGGCCATTAACTGAGTAGTGAGTACTGGGCTATTAAATGTTACTCCTTAGGGAGCTCTTTCTAACAACAACAACAAAAGGTAAATTTGTGCATTTTTCTGTCTTAAATGATCAGCTTACTTAAGCAAAAGGTGCCAGCTCTGAGAAAAGAATACTGGAATATCCCCTGATGGCTTGGACAAGGTCAAAGAGTTATATTCTAGGTGGCTCTGTTGTCTGAGATATTTTAACAGTAGACTTGGCAAGGACGTGAAGTCTCTTCTTTCTAACTGGAATGCTTCTGATGTGTAAACGTACATGCCTTGATTCAGCAAAGTATTAACAGATTTAAAGTCAGAGAACTCTGTGAATCTAATCAAACCTTTTCCTAAACTAAAGCCATCAGAAGTCCCTGAATTTCAACAGCTGCTCCAGTATCTTTTTTGGCAATATATCCAATATGAATTTTGAGATTTTTGGTGACAGATGATTTCACTAACTAATGACCACCTCTATCAACAATTTGCACCTTTATTTCTATGCTGCATATCCCTAATGTCAATTTCCAGTTGACCATACCAAATTCTTCTCCTCTCAGATGAGTAGTCCTCTGCCTTCAAACTTCTGTATCCCAGAAGCAGCTACTTATAAATGGTGATCAAATCACTTATTTCTTAAGTTCTTTTAAATTTATGATATTCATATCCTTTTCAGTTTCACAATGTTCTTTAGAGCATGTGAATGCAATAAGTGTTTGAAATATCCCAGGAGTGCTTGCATCAGTGCAAAGAACACAGATCACACAACCTCTTCACTCCTACTTGATTTTGCTTCAGCTAAGGATATTGGCTATCCTTATCCAAAAGGACCCAGGACCTCTAAATCTTCAACTGACTAGTGACTATGAACTAGCAGCTTTCTAGAATCACTGTTTCATGAGACAGAGATGATATGATATGAGCAGGACTACAGTTTTCGATCCTAGACAAATTACCTTGAATGAATGTTTCTGTCTGAGTGCCTTTGGTGTCCTTTAATAGTTCTCAGCATGCCAATTTTTTTATGTTGATGACTTTCTATGTAGTATTTTCCACCTTCAAATTATGTGAGTCATCTGCCAATTTTATCATCAGTAATTCTGGAAGTAATTCTACTGGCATGAAAGCAATTCAGGACCAAACTGTGCAGAACCTAATTGGAAAAATACCCATGTGACAATGCCTTGCCATTTACAATTCACATTTTACATGCTTAACAGGATGTTGATTAACTTCTTTCACATCATGTTAATTTTTTAGCTTTCGCTGACAGTTAAAAATGCTTTGTCAAGTTAGATGACTTCCAAAATCCAAACCCAACGCCAGTTAAACCATTTAATCAGCTTTATCAAACGTGCAACCTCATCAAAGGGTACTCTGCAGAAACCTTTAGGACTTAAACAGGATTACTCTTCCGTTTAGACACCTTGCTGAACAAAGGCCATACACGGATGCTTATAAAAACAATCATGGCATTGAAAAACTATTATTAAAACCAAATTGCAATAAACAGGAAAAAAATAACCCAACCCCTGAAAACATCAGGTGATGCTTTGAAAAAATGTGACAAATTTAATATGCTATTTTTGTTCTTGACCAACTGATGCCCTTTCTGAGTAGTGCTACTTTAAAAGAGAGCAGCTGACACAACTGCACAAACTTCAGCAGCTTTCATTTCCTCTCTTCATCCCAGCATTTTGGGAGCAGGCTGAGCAGGCTCAAGTATTGGATTTTCAGCCTGTTGCAAGTTTTGTCATTGTTTTCTCATGTGTGTCACAATAATTTAGAGGCACTCTCTAAACTCATATGCACACATCCACACTTACTTTTGGGATTAAAACTTTTGTAAACAGATATTTTCTGTACTGCTACTGCAACTAGCGACAGGGAACAAATGCGACTGATGAAAGATTACAGCCTTCTGTCATTTGATAAGATGGTGGCATTAGTGAACTGCTGGTGGGCATATCATATGATATGCTGGCACTCGTGAAGGTTACCAAAGCTTGTGTTGAGTCACAAGATTGTTTTTCTATGTCTTCTGAATTCACAGAGATCAGACTAGCATGTTTTGATCTCCTCCATATCAAAGTTTGCTTTCGCAGACTTCCCAAATCCTCCTTAAAATGTGGATTGAAAAGTATATAGAGCAGCGGGTTTAGACATGCTGGCAATGGGACAATCACTAGAAGTATTGACTTAATCACTTCTGGGCTGATAAAAGTAAGGTTTAGTAAGGAGGAAAAAGATAAGAAGGCCACAGGGCAATAAAGAATGCAATTAGTAAAAAGTAGCAGGGCTATATGTTTGACCATAGAGCAATCCCAAATGTTGTCTAGTTCTCCCTTTTCTAAACTACAGTAGAGCTTTGTATAAGCAACAGTCATTACCAGAAAACAAAGGGAGTTCAGCAGTACCAGTGCTACCATGTAGCCCATAGCAGTGGACTCTCCAAACGGGAGTGGCAAACACAGCGGAGAAACCCCATACTCACTTCCAGCGAGAAGCGGTATCACTGCAATGATTAGTGCCAACATAAAGCAAAAGGAAATGGCAATTTTTACACTAGCAATGGAGGATTTTGTTTCAAACTTTGTAGCATGCTTTACAGAGAATGCACGTTCGAGTGCAGCTAGGGTAAGGAGGAATATGGAAGCCTCTGAAGCAAAAATGGAGAGAAGGCCTGTTATTTGGCAACCAATTCCACTTTCCCATTGTGCTCCATACTGAGCAAAGCTACCAAAAGTGGATGCATCCACGCTAGCCAGCACTCCGCTGCCCAGACCCATCAAGGCATTTACAATAGCTATTAAACCAATCAAAAGTTTTATGGAGGACATATACAATGGAGATCTGAAAACTGTAGCAGACACCAGTGCATTGCAAATAAAGGCCAAACCCACTATGGTCCACACTCCAATTCTGATCAGCCAGCTACCAAACAGATGTTCACATGGTTTGAAGGGACCTGAAATGACAAAATAAAAAGGGTAAGGGAAACCCATGTAAACCAAAAAAACCCTCGTGCTTTCTAGGCACTAAAGTTCATGCTTCTTGCAGATTCTCAGCACAGCCAAACAGTGAATTTTAGTCTAAAAAGTGAGCTGGAAATTTGCTCTTTCTTTGGAGTAATCTGAGACTTTGATAACATGCTGCTAAACATGTGATGCATGTTGCATTACTGGTGCATGTAAATCTTTGTCCTTTATCACTAGTAGTCTATGGGTTTCTTTTTGTGCCTAGCAGTACTACTGCAATGTGAATGTCAACTCTTGTAGTTTCAAGAAATGCTGTGATATTTGTCAGTGTGTGAAAAAAGCTGAAAATGTTACCTCTCACTAAATTAGAACAGGTTCCTAATGAGTCCTAGTGAAGTGGGATGTAATGGATATGGACAGATGTACTTTGGCTACCTTAGAATACATCATTACACAGTCCAAGAAAATTGTGTCCCTCTTTGCGTCTCTCTTAGGGTTGCTGTCTGGCAGTTTCATACCTGGAGAAGGTGAGCATTGCACTGAATGATGAGATTTCAAATCTTCTTCAAAGTCAAGAAAAAAGTCCTCAAAATCACGTTCATCTATAGGGGAGAAAATACCAAGAATTGTTACTGCATTTTTCAGGAAGAGTTTTTTTAGTAAAAGTTGCAAAAATGCCTGTGGTATTTAAGGCTTGGTCTTGTCCCTTTGCCTGCCAAACTGTGAGCAGAAGCAGACATGTGCCTACTTGGTTTTGAATTACTGTACTCGGGATTATTTTAAAAGTTGGCATCTTTACTTGTCTGAAAATAATCACTTACAGGTACATTCTCTATTGCCTAATTTGCAGTGTGATGACTGCCTAGGAAGGAGTTTAAAATATGCATTCTGCTGTTGTGCTATGCTACTAAGAATTAATCTGGTTTTCTGTGTTTCTTATGTCATGACTACCAGGTATTCCTGGCTCTATTCTTGCTGAACTCTGAGACTTACTGGTTTGCAGGAGCAGAGATAGCAACAAGATGGTACAAATGTATGTGTGCACCTACATAACAGATCAAGTAACAGACCTAGTGCTGAAGGGGAAGGAAAATACAGTAGTCTTATGTCCTAGAGAACAAATGCACTCTCTGGCAACCCTGGTTACGTGCACAGACTGGGGAACGAGATGCCGGAGAGCAGTCCCACCTGCAGAAAGGGACCTGGGGGTCCTGGTCGGTGGCAAGTTGAACATGAGCCAGCAGTGCCCTGGCAGCCAGGAGGGCCATCCCTGTCCTGGGGGGCATCAGGCACAGCATCGCCAGCCGGGCAAGGGAGGGGATTGTCCCCTCTGCTCTGCACTGGGGCGGCCTCACCTCGAGTGCTGGGGGCAGTTTTGGGTGTCACAATACAAGAAAGATATAAATCTATTGGAGAGCCAATGTCCAAAGGAGGGCCATGAGGATGATGAAGAGTCTGGAGTAGAAGCTGTATGAGAAGGAACTGAGGTTACTTGGTTTGTTCAGCCTGGAGAAGAGGAAACAGGGAAGACATCATTCGAGTCTTCAGCATCCTCATGAGGGGAAGCAGAGGGGCAGGTACAAAACTATTCCTCTCATGATCAGGGACAGGACTCAAGGAAATGTCATGAAGCTGAGCCAGGGGAGGTTTAGGGTGGCTATCAAGAAAACGTTCTTCACCCAGAGGGTGGTTGGGCACTGGAACAGGCTCCCCAGGGAAGTGGTTACAGCACCAAGCCTGTCAGAGTTCAAGAAGTGTTTGGACAATACACATGGTGTGACTCTTGGGGCTGTTCTGTGAAGGGTCAGGAATTGAACTTGATGATCCTTGTGGGTCTCTTCCAACTCAGCATATTCTATGATTCTACGATTCTATGAAAAAATATGCCAAAGTAGCCACATACTTCGGCTCTGACTCATCCTGAAGCGTGTGGGTAAGCCAAGGATGTGTTCCATTCTGAGGCTGGCAAGAAACTTCATCTTTGCTGGCCTGCTCTTGTATGGAGTTACATACCAGATGAACTATCCTGTCTCTCATACCAAGGGAAGATTCAATTTACCACATTACTATAGCTATTATCTGGACGAAAAGATGAGTGTGTAAGTGAGTGAGATTTTTGCATGGCAGACCTAAAATGAGTTTGCTAAGCACAGGAATGCTTAAATAATATTATTGGGCAAGAGAGAGGGAGAGGCCACCTCTGTGACTGTAAAGAGTATTGGATTTATTTAACATCACGGGTTGCTCACAGCCTTCAGGTAGACTTAACAGCCTAAGATGATGGTTACCTTGAATTTGTAACAGTCCAGCATCCTTTCTATGAAAGTCATCAATGCTGCCATTCTCGTCTTTGCTCCATTGGCTGGAGATTCTGTAGTGGTTCTCACAAGCTCCAAAGGCACAGCACTGATAAGCATAAGGCATTTCCATGACTCTGCAGAAGAATAAGGAAGCATGCCATGATACTGGTTAAGCACCAGAGTTACTGGATTGTACTCCTCCTCTACCGTTAGCACAAAGGAAATAGTTTAAATATCCACAACTGAAAGTAAAAATATCTCTGGGTAAAAATCAGTCATGACAATACAAAATGAGAATTCACAAATAAAGTACCTCATCAGAAATGCAGACTGTTTCTAGGCTAATTTTAGGAAAGACACAGCGAAGTTTTCTTATGTGTTTTCATAGCAGACACGAAAGTGGGAGATCTGTGTCTTGCTGTTGAGTGAATGTTACTCAGAGCTGTATTTCTATGATTTTCAATGATTTTACTGTGTAAATCAACAGTTTCTCCAACAGTTACTTTCTGAATGGTTTCTTTAAAAAAAAGCACATCCGAAGACCACAACCTGCCTACTAGGCAAACCCAAAACACTTCCCAAATTGAATTTCTCCACTTTAGGGAGAATGGGATCTTTTGGAAATCAAGCTTTATTCACCTCTTTCCACATTCGACTCTTTTCACAGTAAGATGGCAAAAAGGAGATTGTTTCTTTGCAGATCAAGAAAGCAGTGTTCTAAACCAAAAGGTCAGTGAGTCAGGCACTGTGTGTGAAAATGAATGTCACCGAGAGAAAGGTTTTACTTTTATTAATTGTCTTAAAAATGAGACCTGTCATTGCAGGACACAGGATATTAATTCTTAATTCTTTTAAGACCATGGTTATTCCTAACACATAACAATATATGTCAGTGAGTTACAATCATTATGAAGGCTTCTGTTGTCAGAAAATTGCATATTTCTGGTATGCTGTGAATTTAATTCCTTTGGGGATGCGCAGAATTCTGGGGGAGCATAGAAGAACTACTATCTGAGTTCTATGGACTACTTCTATTCCATAGATACATTTTATGCTTTGGAAGCAGAGATATTTAATTTGCACAGTTCACCAATAGCACATAGTAAAACCTAACAACTCACCTTAATTCTGAAAGCCCAATAAGTTCAAAGATAAAGTAAGTGATTAGAAGTTATTCTGATTTAACTTAAAAGGAATAAAGTAGAACTAGATCCTCCTATCAGATTACTTTCAACAGGTTAATCATGTAAATTAACATAATGAGTGTAATAAGCAACCTCTAACCCCCTGGGAAATCTGCAGAGAAATCAAGCTGAATCAGGCTCAGTGCCAACAAGACTTAAACTTGTGCACTAGCCAAAAGCTTGGTACAAAGGGGAACAAACGGAATGTTAAGTTCTAAAGTGATTTTTAAATCAGTGCATTTGGGGGCATTTAGATTCTATACCCTTACATTTCTGTTGGAAATTAACCACAATAATCTGTACCCTTGTACCCAATACAAAATTTTTAGGGTACTCAATAAAAGTTTAAGATAATCAAGATCTAACTGTCAAGCAACCTCAGGCCAGCAGATTTAAATATTTAATTTCTAACTCATTCATCTGCATGCCATCTTTTAACATAAGGAGATTATCTTGATTTTTGAATGCATTTCCCAGAAGCCCTTCTTAAATAAACTGTTATTAAACCCATCGATTACTAGACTAGCCCATAGCTAACCACCTGGGATAAAACTAATCCCAATCCCCAAACAGAAATTTCCTTTGTTTGGGAAAAAAAAAATATCAAAAGTAACACTGACAGTTCTGTGAGGTGATCCCTGCAACTTTTGGCTTCAGACCTTTGGAAGGACACTGACATAGCCGGGGGAATGAACAGTGCATATTTTAGGCACAAAAGAGTAAGAGAAATATGTTCTCTTCTCTGGTTACACAAACAGCTTTATGTACTTAATAATGACAGATTTCCAGATGCTCTTGTGCTTCTACCAGCCTGCTGCTGGTCTGTCATACACTGGAAATGTGGATGTCCCACATTATACTGGTCCACTACTTTGATGATGTAGCCAAAAACATCCATGGCTTTTAAATGGTCTTTAAAGAGCAAGACTCCAATTCCTTATCCTCTCTGAAGGTATTTCTAGCATCTATTCTTAAATCTGAACAGTTTTTGTTTGTTTTTCCCCCCAGCCTGTGTTATTAGGATATACACATAATCCTTAAATTAGCAAATGCTGCTTAATCTGTGTGCAAAGCCCAATTGCACGCAATGGCTGCAACCCAGAACACAGAGGACAAGCCATACTTTGCCAAGCAGGGAAATAAGTATCAGATCTTCTTGGTGACAGAGGAGCTTTTTGTCGCAAAGCTACATTTAACACAAAAAAAAAAAAAAAAAAGAAGGAACTCTCAGGCGTACAGTGCTGGAGGCAGTCCCTTTTTATGGCTGGTGCTTATTTGATGTGGGTGATTAGATTTGGACTTTGTCAAATTAAACTCTTAGAAATACTGGCTAACTTTATTTTTATATACTCCTTATCTTACTAATGATATCTGTATCCTTCAGAATTTTTTTCCTCTAGCAAGGAATGCCTCTTTTTTCTGTTTTTAGATTAAGCAGCAGAGAACACAAGGTCGTGTTCTACCTCACAAAGGTGTGGAGTTAATGGTGAACAGGAAGGCAGAGTTATGATGAATGGAGCAAAGCACTGAGTTCTTTTCAGCGCTGAATCAAAGAATCAGATAAAGAAGGAAGGAGTGGCTGGCAGCCTGACTTTGCTTCCTCAAGGCTTGCTGTAACAGGCTGGGCTCAGCTCTGTAGAGTGTGCTAGTGCTATTGCTGATGATGGGGAAGGGGGTGCTCAGCTCTTTGATGTGTCTGTATTGATGAATTTAGATGAGTAGGAAGTTTTTATACAGGAATTTGTCTATAATGTTGTAAACACTGGCTAGTTACAACAATTGCAAAGGGTGAAATTTCATTTTGTTTTACATCTCTGTTCAAGTTTGGTGCTTTGTGCATTATCTGTGCAGTGATCCCGTGTGAAATCCTGACCTCATTTTGATTTATGGTAAAAATCACACAGACTGCACGTCAGGATTTTACCCTGTTCTCTGCTGACTGGATGTAATTTGTTCTTACAGATGTTAATTAACTCTAGGTATATTAATAATATTTTGAATACATTTTTAAAAAGAATTCAGTTAGTTTGACACATCCTTGTTAACAATTTGCCCAGATGAAATACACTGTACTTTCATTTGAGCAATGTACACAATTTTGCTGATGGGAAGTTCATATAAAGTATAATTTTGAGAAAAGAATTTAAAAAATCTTAGTTACACATAATTCAATTGAATAATGGATTATTCTAGGATTAGAATAGCAGCACCTCTCATGCCTCTAGGTCATGGTATATACATCATTACATATTTGCTGGGTTGGAGTAATCCATTCTCTTGTGTGTACATTCTTTTCAAGAAACTTCAATTATTTTAGAATTGCCATCTGCCTTAACATTTGGGCAAAGCCAGTAAGAGAAGAAAAAGTATGGTGTAAGCCCAGCCTCAACTAATCATGATTTTTATGGTACTTGCTCCTTGGCCTCTGAGACCTATCTCAAGATCTCTAATGTAAAAGAGACCTCTAGTACTTTGAATGTTAATGTTATAGTTTCATGCACTTGATGAAGTCATTGCCTAATCTCCTCTGTGACAAACTACCAATTTTGGGTTTATTAAGACTTTTAAGGCATTGTTTCCTAACCTTGGAACCATTTTTTGCCGCTCTTATCTCAGTTTGTATTAACGTGCCATCACAGAATTGTTCTAGGGTGGATCCCTCCAGAGCTGTACACAGAGCCATAATCAGCTCCACACTTCTGTTCCTCGCTCCCTTATTGGTAACTCCAAAGACTCCAGTCTTTGTCATTAACGGTCACATCTTCAGCTGTCTGCCTGCTAAGACTCTTAGGCCTTTTCCATCACAAAAGGCAAATCCAGTGAAAACATAAGGATGGACTCTCCATCCTTGGAGATACTCAAAAGCTGTCTGGACATGGTCCTGGGCAACTAGCTCCAGCTACCTCTGCCTGAGCAGGTGGTTAGACAAGACAGCCTCAAAGGTCCCTTGCAACCTCAACCACTCTGTGATTTTGTAACTATGTGCACACTGTTTAGTTGTTTCATATTTTCTGATACCAAACTTTTTACAGTAAAATGTGATAAAACATATGTTGCACTTTAGCATCTTCTAATTAAAATACAAAAATGAAAGGAGAGTTAGGGGACACTCCCAAATACCCTGAAGTCAGAGACAAAACCCTCTTTACTGTGGCCCTGAAATTAGTTCAGTTGGATATAGCATGGTGCTAATAATGCCAAGGTCTTGGGTTCAATCCCCATATGGGCCATGGTCACTCAGTGACTTGCAGAGCTGCTAATGATCTTTAGAGGACACTTCCTTCCTGTATGGCAGAGGACCCACAGAAATTATTGGTATCAAACTGTGTTAGTAATAATAGCAAAGTATGATCTGAATCTTAATCAAAAGATTACAGAAAAATCATGTTCGAACAAAAGAGGCCAAATCTTTTGGTCTTTCAGGAGTATATTCTTCCCTTGTATTTGCTGTGTTCTCATTACATATAATGGGAGTTCTGTAAGCACAATCCAGTAGAAGAAGGACAAATCACTAAGCTGCCAGCGATATTGTTTTAACAGCTTTTGAAACATATCACCAGGAAGCAGATGTGGCTTGTACTAAGCAAGTACTGGGGTTAATATTTCAATACCTTCATAGTTTCTTCAGTTAAAAGTGAGCATAATAAAAGAAGTCTATCATTTTTATCATATTTGCTTTCGTTTTAATGGCACAGATCAAAGATTGACAATACGAAGTAACATGCGTTACACTCTGACACACCTTCCATTGCACATGAACACAAATGTGGCTTATTAGTTTTAATGATATACTCACTTGAGTTCTGGAAAATTTTCAGATGTTATCAAACTTTGTAGGGCATGATTTCCTGTTAATTTTAAATGAGTTAAACCATGTAGCCCCGTCACAGGAAAAGAGGACAAAAGGTTGGATGACACATCCCTGCACAACAGCAAATAAAAATCAGCTTACGGTTTTCATTTTTTTTTCAGCACTAGAAGTGTCACATTGAAAAAACAGGTTAAAGTTTTCTAAGTCAATAAAAAATGACTGTATTACACAGAGGCCCCAGTGAACGCAGCAAAGCTGCAGCACTGCTCAGGAGTACTCACCTTTATGTCTAGCAGAAAGCTCAGTTAGTTGGGTCTCTGTTCCCAAATTTTGACTCCAAACATTCATAGTGCCAGTTTTGAGAGTAGCAAATTAATTTAAAATCTCCTCACTAGACTGCTTGAATTCAAAGGAGCCAGAACAGCTTCCCACAGTTTAAAAGATTCAGTGGGATGCTACAGGGCATGGCTGCCCTGAAAGCTCCCCAAGGAGCAGGTCAGGTGTATGGGGAAGATGAGTGTTTAAGGAAAGGACAGGTGTGGGCTGGAGCAGGGGGAGATGACATTTCCAAGCTGCAGTTTATCTGAGTAGCTGAGGAAAGACAGAACAGTGCAGATGAACGCAGATACACAACTTGGGGAAAGTAAAACAGGTGAAAGAAAAAGTGGTAAGTGATCAAGGAGATTTCTCGAAGTAATGAAAGAGGGGGAGTCCACAGGTACTGTTTTCTATTTTGGTCTCTCTCTTGCTGTCTCTCTCTCTCTCTCTCTCTCCCTCCCTCCCATTTATTCAACAGGTCTTTTCAGTCCTCCTCAAAATTATCTACACTGCCACACTTTATATGGTCAACAGTCAAGGAGGAAGAAGCAGAGTATGATGCAGCTGAAATGCTTTTATGTCCAAGGCTGAACAGCAAAGTCTGGACTATACACTGAAATCTAAAGCCTAGGCATAAAATAAGGCATGTTGATGGACTGGGCTTCCACCTATCTGGTTTAGTGTATGTCTTGCACACAGCACCATTAAACACCAAAGGTGAAATTCAGGTCCTACTGCAATGGTAAAAATGACCACAGTCTTGAGTCAGACCGAGGTTAGAGACCAGCATTTCAGGAAACATTGGTACACAGTGTTACTGTCTGCATGTTCAAGGGCTTTTTTCTTTAACCCCCTCTGACTGCTGTATGTTATTGTCCAAAGCTACAATTTACTGCTCACCTCACAAAGTAGGTAAGTTCTGAGGAGGGCCTCAAAAGGGATATTATAGACAAAATTGTCTGTGTGGACATTTGTCAGTGCACCATTCAGAGAGCTTTGCACATTAACAGAAATGAATACCTCTCCAAATTTAGGCTTCCTAGCAGCTACCGAATTATCTGTGAGCAAATTCCCAGCATCGTATCTTTGTCACAGCCATGCAGCAAGATGACTCCAGAGGAATTTTTTTTCACATCTTCCCCATACAGCCAATGCCTCAGGGATTCATATTCAAAAACCATGAAGTGACAATTGGAAGTAGGAAACAAATTATTAAGCACTAAGAAGTGCTTGTGAACAGGGCCTGCAAAAACGGCTGCTGATATTTTGACCACTAACTGCTCTGGCTGAACTTACTAATGAAGACAAACTATTTCATCAAATGAAGAACAATGAAATAAAGATGCATTCTGGAAAAAGTTTCTTATTTAATTTTTAATCCAATTCCTGAGGTCTGAAATGCAACTAACAGGAAATATTTCCCACTGCTAAAACAGACTAAACTGCTAACAAATTGAATGGAAAGAGGCAGATGCACTGATAATCTTCATGGACCCCAAATCATTACACAGTGTTGTATGCAGCTGTGCTGTAATACCTACATGAATTGGGGAAGTACAAGAAAGCAGACATTTAGATATGGATTCAACAGACCAGATGATTAGAACAGAGAAACCCTCCATTTCTGCTGGGGCACCCAAGTTATTAAATTTTTGTATGCTCTTGCAAGAAAAATGCAAAAATTTGAATGTATAAGATATACAAATACTTACAGTTTGATCAGAGATGGTAAAGAGGAGAAAGCATTGGGGTGAATCATTTTAATTTTGTTCCAAGCTAAATCCCTACGAGAAAAGTGAGTAGAAAATTACATACCCACTGAGTGAATATGGAAGCTTTCAAACACTTGATTAGGAGGCCTAAATATAAAAAAGGTATTAATTACACGCCAATATTTTCAATAAGCTCCTGCATATCTCATAGTGCAAAGTATTTTTTTCATTTTTAAATTGTTAGTTGTGGTGTTATTAAACTGAAAACTTAAAATGTCTTAATGCCTGCCACAGCCCAAGGCTTTTTAGTCTGTTTCACCGCCTCCTAAGGCAGCAGAAAGAAGGGTGGGTTATATGGACTAAGTCTTCTAAAATGTTCTCATGTGACTAAGAACAGCAAACCCATGGTCAATAGGCTTAACTTCCTAATCTCAATTTTCACCGCCCCTGAAAAGTCAAAAAGACTGAAAGCAACTCTTAAAAAAAAGTATGGGTTCAATTCCGCAAAAAATTGCAACCATGAGTAATTTCTTGACAAAATTACTCCTCTAGCACATGTGTCTGTGTGAAAACTGGAAACCTGCACATGACCGGACTCTACGTCTTAAGACGCTGTTCTCTGTAAAAAGATTTCCCGCTCCCTAGAGCTGATTAGAATGTGAACCTGCCAACAGCTACCAGCTCTGGCTCAATAACTCACTCCACCTCCACCAGAAACATTTAGAAGTAGCAGTTTCTATGGCTATAAGCTTACATATTTTAATTCATTGCTGCAGATGCTAAACTTCACAATGTCTGCTCTCCTTTCACAGTTATGAACTCAGGGTGAAAGACCACAGTGAGGAAAAACTGAAATAAGGATCTTTTGGGGTACATCATGAGCAGACATAATCTACCCCCTATTTTGAGAACCCGTGCAATGTCTGTTAGGGGGTACTCACAATGACCGAAGAGCAGCCAGCTGCCGAAATGTGTCTGCTTTGATTTCAGCGATTTCATTGTGATGCAAGTCACTGAAATAGCAATAAGAATCTCCTCAGTTTCAAAGACACTTAGAGGGCACTTTGAGGTGTTTTAGATTGTGTTTATGATCCACTTCAGTAAAATGTATCTGGGGTATGTCAAATCAGCCACGAATAACCAAGTTTATTATACCCAAACACACATAGATGCTTCTTTTTAAGCTTTCAGGGTGGTTTGACACTTACATTTTTTGGAGTTTTTTACATGCAGTAAAACAGGGTAAATCTTCCAGCAGGTTATAAGAGAGATCCCTGAATTATATGAGAAACAAATAGATTAACATCAAAGGCATGTTAAAAGAAAAATAGCTTTCATTGTGTACCTTCATGGTCAATTAAAAGTGATTTGTTTTTATCCACAGTCACAGAAGAATAGAAGTGTACAAACTCGCTTATTTCTCATCTGTCACATTTTGATTTCTAACTGAAGAGGAGAGAGGAGAGGAAAAGGCAAGATATATTAACTCCATATCCACATTTGCAAATTCCTTGCATTGTCTGAAGATTTCCGGCCTGAAGTGTAGACTTCTGCTGAGTGTTTTACAGTAATGATATTGGCCATCTGGATTTATATCACAGACTTCATATTTATCATGTTTAAATTCTGATAAATATTTAAACCGTTTAAAATAATCTACTAAGCATATATACTCATATTTTTTCAGAGAAGATCCTGTATTTTTCTGATAAGAATCACAATCAGCTTCCCACTCTACACTTTTAATTAAGCAGTATTGCCTCTGATCCTTAGACTGCTACATTTTATAACCGAGGGAAATGGTCAAAAAAAAATTTGAACTAATTTTGAAATCAATCACTACATGGGGGCAAAAAAACCCTTAGAAAGACTTGAGACAAAACTCAACAAATTACAGAATAACTGAAACATCTGGACTGATTTATAGTATATATAACTAATCAAAACCAAGCCCAGGCAATTTGCAGAAACTGAAAGAAAAAAAAAAAAGGAACCAAACACCAGCCCCCACCACCCAAGAGTCTCATCCAATGTATGTGTGTGTGAGGGTGTGTGTGTGTGTTGCTCAGGGAAAACTAAATGGAAAATCCGCTTGTGAAAAGAATAGAGAAAAAAAGCTTATGCCTAGAATTAGAAAAATTGTCCTTTTTCACAGTTATCCAGTATTATCACATGAAAGAGTAATCACTTTTCACTTCTGTGAAATTCTTCTCACTTCTCAAATTCTCTAAAACTGGTTCATCTCCACCTATTTAATTCCTTGGTAAATCTGTATTTTCACTGTTATTGTTCCAACAGGGGCATTTGGACTATTTTATATTTGATTCGTGGAAGTAGTGCAAGTAATGACTGTGTGTGTCTCTAAGGTATTCTACACTGATTTTACTCTGTACAAAGGCAAACATCAATATATTTGGGTTTTGGGGATTTTTTGTGTGTACAAAAAAAAGGTATGCTGTGGTCTAAATCAGACATTACAGAGGAGGATTCAAGTGAGCTAGAGGCTTTTAGGCCAAGGTAAAGGATGTTTTGTATGTCTGGCAGACAGTGGCTATTCTGTCATCCACAGGTTTATCACTTAGGTCTTCTTAAAAATATGTTACCAACTTGAATTTTGTCATACTGACACTCCCTCCTCACATACAGAAAAAAGCCCTGAAATTGAGACCCTTCTCCCCTCAGCTTCTGTCAGAGTGCCAAAGTATTTCACTTGTTTATTTTTAAGGTCTTTTTTCCCACTTTCTTAATACGTGAGGCTCTTGGCAGCAGCAGAGGGCAAGTGGTTTTGTTTCCTGTGTTGAGGTGCAGCCCCAGCAGTGCTGAGGGCAGCTTTTGGAGGACTGCTGGGACCGTGCTCTCACACACACCTTTACTGCAGGTGTGCACACACCCAGGAAGCCTCCGTGTACATTAATCCACATTTGGAAGTGTGGGTGGCTGGGTAGGATGCACGAATTGCCTTTCAAAGCAGTGTTTGCACTTGTTGTGTCTGTGAGTGTATCTGAGCCAGGGAGCCCCTGCAAGGTCGCAGTCTCCACGTAATTCGTGGGTTCAGGGCACCATTACGGTCCTTGGCACAGCCAAAACTGATGTGCCAACCGAAATGGGGCTCGGCAGGCTCGTTCCAATCTGGCAGCAATGGGGAAAGAGCAGCTCTTGAGTACTTGAAATTGCTGATAAACCAGTTCCCTTCTCTTTTAAGTATCAGCTGTAATAATATAGGGTAATAATAAAAAATAAAAAATGTGAATTTCCAGTGGACAGTCCTCCTCTACAATGAACTCTATAAATAATTAATTGCTGTATTATTTGTTTGCCCTCTGTTTTGAGATTATTTATTGTTTTTGAATGATACAGGACATATTTGAACTTAATTCTGTGTGTAGACTTGCTTCTGGCAGCAGACTCTGTCTTTTATCATTCTGGAAATGATTATATTGAGTCCATTAACTAAAACTTAATTTTTTCTGGAAACGTTCTTGACATTCACTCTGGTATTCAAATAATGCATTATAATTAGTGCTATTTCAATGTTGGCCACAGAATTAATACCAAATATATTCCTAGTGATGTAATACATAGAGGAAAGTGCTCTTGGCTCATTTTCAAAGAAGTGGACACAATGATTACTTTCGTTAGTGATTAAGCAAACTCCAAGGAAATTTCCAAGCTAAAATAATATTGTATATTTAGCATATCAAATATGCCCAACTATGTCAAGGAATAATCTATTAAAATTTCTGTCAGCTACTTATGTCTGGTTGGGAAAGAAACTAAAAGAGGAGCATAACAAGGACTCAAAACTGCAGTCCTTAGTTATATTTTCTATTCACTTCAATGAATTATTTGCCTTAGTGAGAAAAAAATCCCAAAATACTATAGGAGAGACAGAATGAATGAAAATAAGGTAGTTCTGTGTTTTGTCAAACAAAATCAAGAACCGTTTTATCCTTTCCTAAAAATATGCTAAGTATTTATCTTTCTCAGCAATGTATGGGAAATCCTGATTGGTAAGTGGGTTGTAGACTTTTTAAATAACACAGGGCCCAGCTCCCTGAGCTGAATTCCTAAGAAGTAACGTGATACACAGAAATAGCAATAATTGGGTAATTTTGAAATCGTAATAGTTTCATTTGTCTATTAATCTCTTGCATTAATGTCACGTTAATAATCTTACTGAAACATACAGCACTTGGAGATTAGGTAACTGGTCACAAGCTGATCTGGGGAGAGAGGTGATTTGTGCTCCTGTGAGTGTCCTGTTGAAAGAATTTATGAAAAAAAAATTACTTTTTAAAGATTGAAAAACAAAAAAAAATTTTAGGACATTTTTTACAGTAAGTCAGTATACAAGGCAATAAAACAAATAAAAAATACATCTCTAGCACTTACAAACTCTCCAGACTTGTAGTCCCTGTCAGATCAGGAAACTCTGTTAACTGTGAAGCACCATTTAAAGTCCTAGAATTAAAAAAAAATAATTTCAATAATAAAATTATGGTGATGGAAGTGTGGGACAACTCTAGTATTGCAATATAAAAAGACAACTAGAATAAAAAGTAAGCACATACAGAGTTCTTAGTTCTGGTAAGTGTTGAAAAGCAGATTTTCCAACGAGCTGGATAGGGTTATCATAAAAATGTCTGAAAAAAGAGGATAAAAAGACATTTAATGAAAAATATTTTAAAAGATTCTAAATATATTATATGATTATACTATAAACAAAGGAGTAAACTCTCTGTAATGAATCACAGACTCTGCCCCTCTGATTGTAGCAGAGGTGAACTTCTGGGCTTTTTCATCCTCTAATCTATATTCACCAGCCACATTTCACATTTTGAACATTCAAGTAGTCACCATTTTCCTGTTTTAAAGCCAGAAGCCAGTCAACAAAGTATTCTCTCTTCCTCCCAGGTTTGCAAAGATAGAAATTCACATATGAAGAATTTTGTTATGACCTGAGACAAATTTGAGGATAGCACATGAAGAAGTCAGAATTTCCCTTATCGGAAGAGGTTCCCTTGCCCTTTTGAAGCCACGCTGCTTTTGCTCATAGAATATTACTCAAGACGAGTCATTATTTTTCTTACACTTATTTTGCAATTTCTTAATTTGAAGTTGCCCATTAAGAGCATTTTCATCTAAGACGATGGGAATTCAGACTGGAGTCCATTGAGAGCAATTTTTATCAGCTTTTACATTGCCAGTAATGCTAAGAGATTTAGAAGAAACCATTCGAATAAAAGGTCAAAGACCAGAGACCACAACTTGCTTCCCTTAAACAGGGTGTGCAAACTGCCATTCTTTGCATGAAGCTGGAAAGGTATGAGCTTGTTTGCTGGTATGGTGATGTGCTACAAAGTGTACTCACAAGAAAAGCTATTTGACAATCAGCTGCAAATACGATACTTAGTTGCATGTTCTCTAATACAAAGAGTCATTGAAAAGTTTCTTATCACTTACATTGTAATAAGTGATGGATTACCCACGAATGCACGCTCAGGTATCGACTTGATGTTATTGCTATGAAATCCCCTACAAAAGAAAAAAGTGTTCATATGGTAAGGAAGAAAAAAAAAAGAGATTAAGAGAAGCAGCAAAATTGCTGAAATTCTGCACTTTTCTAAATGAACAAAACAATTCAGATGAAGTAAACTTCAAAATTGCATTTTAAAATTCAGAGTATATGCATGTATGCATATAGATATAACGTAAATATACACATGTATGAACTAGGAACATTAATAGTTAGGTATTAATAATTAAATTCCCCCTGTGCTTGTAAAACTGCAACTATTTCTTTTGCTGGATGGCACAAGTTTATCAAGTAAATTATTTATACACCATATTGTAATGTTGATCCCCACACAACCAACCACCTTTTTGTTGAGATATTTTAAATGCAGACACAAACAAAATGTAGTTGTGCCTGCTGGATAGAAACCCAAATCTTTGTCTCATCATTAATTACTGGATTTTATTCATATGAGTAATTCTCCATTGTGAAAAACAAAGGGAACAACTAAGATTTCAAAAGAACAATGATGATTTGTGTGGGAAACTCCCATTAGTTCAGTCGGGTATGAAGAACGGTTCCCAGCTTAAATTTATGCATTACTAAGCCTCCAATTGTTCACTGAGGCAAGCACACTTGGCCATTACTTGAACAGGTCCCACATTATTGGTTTTACTTGTTCAGGCATTGTGCTACTGGCGATGAGCTACAGAGCAGGGCTTTACATCCCGACTTGCTCTGCATGCAATAAAAACATGCAGATGCAGACTCTAAGCAGTAGGAGCATCTCATGTAGAACCAGTAAACTGACTGGTTTTGAATGGGATTCCTCACATGGCAGAAAAACAAGGAAATAGCATGACTACCTCCCAGAGCAGTATCTGCTACTATCTGTGGACAAAAAGGTCACAGTTTGTGTTTTCAGCCCAGACACAAACTCTGAGAGAGACACGAGATCCCACCCAGAAACACCCTTACCAGGGTGGCCCTGCAATGAGCTGAGCCTCTGTAGGGGAGGTCTATGTAGGGATCCACATGGGTCTGTGGAAGACATCCCATCCTTACAAGATCGGCTCCCAGGGCCCACACAAAGCACGGAACCACATGGTCTCAGGATCTGTGCTGGATTTGGGATGTCACGTTGCAGTTTCAGACCCCAAAATGTTTCTTGCACATAGGAGCTTAGGTGGGACAGTAAGTTTGATCCTCAGAGGTGAAATCCTGTGGGTGCCAGCATGTAACCTCAGGCACATCAGGCACTTCGCTGGACAAAGTGCATTTGCCACAAACTGAGTTATCCATTTTTTGCTACTGACTCCAGAGGTCATCAAAAAGGCAATCCCTTGAGGGCACTGGATTTCACACCAATTATTTTACGGCATAAACAGCAGTTGAAAATGTTTGGGCTGGGAAACTCATAGTCCCGCTGCCTCTTCCAGAGCTGAATTCTGGCAACACTGGAGGTGCTGAGCAGGAGTCCACAGCATCTGGGGGTTCCTGCTCTGGAAAAAATCTCAGGCAACTACTTAATATTGGTTTTCAGATCAGTTTGTGATGTAGCAGGGGTACAACCATGTCCAACTAGTATGTGATTACTTATTTTTGTCAAAAATCTATGCTGATAATACCACTAACACGGTAAATAAGTCAAATGGAAAGAATTCTGAACACATTCATTGATACGTACATTGTGTGTATGATGTGTGAATATAATTTAATTACTTTTATTTTTTAATAATTCAACTGTTTTTCAAAATAAATGTGATTAATTTCATTTCATTGTTGATTTTCTTAATGCAAACTATGCCTGTACATACAAAAGTGTTTTATTCACAACATTACAGAGAACTGACTATATATATTGAAAAGAAATTGCTTTAATTTAATGGAGATGAGGGAAGGAAGTTGGTAAAATTTAATTAAACCTGATGGACTAATAAGGATGCCATGTCTTCTTAGCTAGAAGACTATTGGATTGTTTGCAAACTGTTGTGTTTGGGACTAAAAGTGAATTAATTGTGTTTATTTTTTACTGTATTCCAAAGAGGAAGTTCCTGGAAAAAACCTGCTGCACAAGGCAATATAAAAATAAAAGTTGTCAGAACTTGAATGGTCTGAACTGAACACTGAGAATTAATTTTTATGTATGTTGGCATGTTAATTAGTTTTTCCTAGGATATCAGTATTTAAGGATTACTGATAAAATCACCAGCATAAAAAAAAAATCACACACTAGACAAAACATCCTTCTTCCTAATATGAGCTCTATACTTACAGTTCTTTTAGGTTTGTTAGTGTCCTGATAGCAGTGGGGAACTCGTCCAGACTGTTGTAATTTAAATCTCTGTGTGAAAACAGATTTTATTATTTCGGTTATGCACTGCATAACAGATAACATAGCATTGTTGGCATTTGTAATGAACTATCATCTTCTATGCATTGAATAAATACATACAGCAAAAAGACAGGAAATCCTCAAAAGTGTATGGATATTTTCCAACAAAATCTATTTAGAGCACATTATCGTTCCTATTTTTTATCAGCGTTCTATTTTTAGTTACATTTTAGCTAGTCTGTAATAAAGACAATGTACATGAATTCGAGTACTACTAAGAGATTTTCTGTTTTACAAATTGCCCAATCTTTTCATTACGTTAAAGTACTAACAGGGAAAAAGTCTTTCAAAAGAATATTCAATTACTTTGGTGAGCTGTGCTTTACATGCCTAATACATCTCTCTATAAAGATTTCTAACTGTATTGTTAATTTTAAGACTTGACAATAGTCAAGAGAATACTTCTAATCACATGAATTGTAAAAATGGTAGTGACCCCTTCTTTAAGAAGTGCTCATCCCGCAGCAGAAATTAGATTTTATTCTGGTAGGCTGAATGGATTATAATCCTACTTCTGCCCTCAGAATGACATGTGTATGCTTTAGCATTTAGGAGATGGCTGAAACTAAAACTGAGATGTGCCAGTCTACTGTGATGCTCTCTGGCAATGCTTTGTGAGGAAAACAGTCTGAAAAACTGGAGCAAAAGCCTTTTTAAACAGGCAAAACACAAGCCACAGTTTACAATAGATTGAAATTGAAATAGTATCAAGCTGAAGTAATGCAGGCAGGAAACTGCTGTCTGAACTCAACAAGGCTTTCCTTCCTGCTTGTAAATCTCTCCTGCTTATTGACAAAAAGAGATTACAGGCATGTACGGTTTGGTTTTGCCCTCCAGTGATATGTGATTTCCAGACCTACGCCTCAATGCAAACAAATGATCTTAAAGCTGGCGTCCGTCATTTACACCAAGATCTCTCCAGATTATCTTGAGACTATCTGGGAACTGGTCTATACATTATGCAATTACTGTGCTTGAGGCAAGTGCTACACTGTCCTGTTGCAGGGAAGTGGCTGCACCTACATATATTCCCAGGTTTGGGACTGTCCTCTGTGTTTTCACCTCGCTCATGCCAGGTGGCTGGGACTGGGCTTGCAATTACTTATTCCATTGTTCTGTTTTTCCCCATTTGTGACCAAGTGCCATGTGAATATCACTTAAATAAACAAGCCAAGCCATTACATTTTCCTTCTTCCTTTCCTGTCCCCCTTTCCGGTGCTACACTAAGGGACTTCCTCTCAACTCACAGGCGGCTAAAAGTCCAAATCGTAAAATTGCAATTCAGTGGCAAGGGATCAATGCAATCAAAACTGGTGATAAAAAAACCCAAGAAGCCCAAACCTTCTTGCTTCCTAATCTTAATAAAAGATGAAAGTGGGCAGTACACAGGTTTGTGGATGAGACAGCAAACAGTCACCTTTAGACTAGCAATATCCATGTCTGAAACTATTTGTTTCTCATAACTGGGTTTTTAACCTCTGTCCTGGTTGGGTAAAACATCCAAAATCTCTGGAAATGATGCAGCTGGCTGCAGCAGGTGCTGGGGGAAGCACACGCAAAGTTTTACTGTCCCTGTAGCATTTCTGGGGTCTGTGGGTGACTCTAGCAGACAACATCTGTATTTGACTAACTGTAGCAAAATACTTTCTGCTAACCATTAACACTGCATTCCTGTTTGGCATTTTATGTAGAGTATTTTTTGCTAGAAAACTCAAGAAATTTTGAATTGGTCTAAACAGAATTACAGGGAAAACTTGAGGAAGTTTCAGTCTTTACCAGTACTATTCTTTATCAGAGCTCTCTAAGGACAAAAACTGGGATACAACTGAAACATTTCTCCCACTTGTAAAGCACATACATAATTTGACTACCTAGAACCTTTGCTTTTTCCAGGTATAAAAAAATAAACCCATCTCATAAAATGGGTTTCATTTATAACTCTCCTCTATGATAAGACAGTTTCTTAATGTCAAAGCTTTTCACTGTGACAATTTCCCAATCTAGCTATTAGCTTTATTGATTGAACAAGACAAATAAATAGTACTAAACCAGCAATCGTAAGTTCATGAATAGTCACTTCTTTTTCAGTGTTTAACAGTTTTCAACTGTCTTTCAAACAATTTATTAATTGACAATGCTTATTAAAAAGGCAAACTAATTTTATAGTCAAAAATAGGATTTACTACATAGATCGTTGTGAACTATCACTTAGATCCTGTAGCGATTAGGCAAGCCAAACCCCGCATTTGGCTTTTGCGCTATTTTTATTCTTTCAGAATATTAATGAAAACACTCTAAAAAAAAAGAAACAAATAAGAGGTCAACTCACAATGTCTCTAGGCTGTGGAGCCCATCAAAGCATTTCTTTCCCAGGGAATAGATTCTATTGTTATGGAGATGTCTGCAGGGGAACATTAAGCACGCAGTCAGGAAAGCACACTGCACAAAGTGGACTAAAGCAAAACATTTTGATGGTTAAATCAAAAGAAACTTATTTTCAGGCATGCATTGATTATATGCAATCATGCTTTTGCAAGAGCATGTATAGGAGGCATCTCTACCACCCTCCACCCTTTCTCCCAATACCTCTCCACCCTTCCATTTGGTTTCACAGAGGGGATCTGTTTTAAAACCACCTAGATAGTTCAAAAGTGTTATATCCTGGAGTTCCAGGCTGGGGTTTGCATAATGAATAAACATATTCTCAATGATAGCTAATTAGTTAATTAACATGTCTTAAAAACCGTGTGTGGGGTGTGAGGTGTATATTTGGAAGATGTGTATTCAGAAGGTGTTAAGGGTATGGCCCAAAAGAGCAGCCATTGAGGAGATGGATAACACAGCAGACAGGTAAGGGGCATTAGGCTTGCAGAATGCAAAAAGACACAAAGCCATAATACAAAAAGTTGTCGCTTCCCTGAGATGAGTAAACAAAGTAATCTTAGAAGCACTGTAACTTGCCTTTCTTTGAAATGATAAAAATTAGTAACTACTTCCTAAAATATTTAGCAATTGAAAGTAATTTTTATATATTTTAACAAATTCTGCCCCCTCACTCCCCAAGACTCTGAAATCTGCCTGTTTCTGTCTTTCAGACTGACATGGAAAAAAACCACTCTGAGTGAAGCTCATTAATGTGAGTAGATTCAACTTGTAGCCACTTCAGGTCATTTAATTTAAAAAGAATGCCTTTTTCCCAGATTTTTCCTTTTATTTTGTCCTCAAAATCCTACCCCTATAGTGGAGAGAAACTAAGGGAGTAGCACTTTACGAGAAAAGAAAGGCTGTGAACGAGTGGCTCCCAGGCCCCTTCAATACTTCATTCTACTCTGAAAATATTGTTAAAGATCAGAGGCTCTCTGACTGTTCTGCAGAACCTACAGGAATTGAGTCTACCTGTCCAGCAAAGGGAGGGATTCTGACAGCAATATGAAAATGTTCCATGGGTTTTTCCTTTCCTAGGAAGAAATCCAATCAACTCTATTTTTAATGACTACTCTGACCTTTAATGCTTTAGTTACCATGAAGAGTGCATCTTCAAATTCCAGTTATGTTTGGATCTTCAATTATAAAGGTTTTGACCTGCTCCAATTGACCACGCATTTTTGCACTGTGTTGAAAATTTGCCAGACTGTATAGTGTAGCAACCCAATGAAAGCAGAACCACACACAAAGATTTTGATGAGCCAAAAAGATCAGATGTTGTAGGTCGTGAGGGATGATTCAATAATTAATTACTATAAAGCCCAGAAGATTAGAAATAAGCAAGGCAGACCTCAAATAAAGAAACCTAACTGAGCAGAAGCAAGCATGGCATGAAAAGAAATTATTTTCTCCTGCATTTCTTAACTGTCCTCTTACCACTACATTTCTGGTAGGGATCTAGAGAACAATGCTCAAGACAGCCTCTTGTCTTTTCCATTGCTGACACAAGTCTAGAAGGTCAATCAAATGACAAGTCCATCCATTCTTTAACTTGAATGGGGTTGACACTTAACGTAAAGAGAAGGCAAAGGTTTTCCAGCACAAGTCAGCTGTTAACCCCCACTTTTGGGGCCCCGTGTAGGCAGAGATAGTGACTATAACTGTCAATAAAGAACCCTGATGTGTGCCAGGTTCAATGCTTACACTGGGGCTAGAGTATGCTAAAACATGCTAAGTGTCTTACATAAGACTATGGTTTCTGACAGCCTGTAAACCTCGAATATATAATTCTCTCTTTGATAAAGCTAACATTTTCCAAAGCATCCTGAAATTACTTCTCCAGCCAGTCTAGATTATTTTGACTTGGTACATTCCCAGAAGTTAAAAGCTGGAACCATGCTTCATAGTACACCTTCCAGATTTTGGTGCCAGTCATGCATGTTTCAGTTAGTTGAACCAGTATGCAAACACAACCAAATACAAAACTACACATACTTTCTATGAAGGGAAATGCATATTTTTTTCTACTGGATGGCATTCTTTCCAAGTCCCCCAGAAAGATTTCCGTTCATTTCCTGTTTCTAATCTTCCCTCATTCAATCTTAAGAGAGCACACAATTCATCCCTTCCTGTTTGCTTTGCTGACCAGATAGGGCGATTTTTTAATTCCCTTGAATATTTTTTTATTGAGATGGAAATTTTTAAGCTAGATCAAAACAAGTGGTTTAGCAAATGTTAGTCAAACTGTAGGAAGATGCAATAAAATCTGTTTCTCCAAGAGGCTAAAGCCCTACAAGAAGACATTGTGCCTAAAAAGCAATCAAGAAAACTTACAGAACTACCAAACTGGAGAGGTTTCCAAAGGCATAGTCTGGTATGTAATGAATTTTATTCAGTGCCAATGTCATTGCCTGAAGTGCTGGTAAACTCCTAAAAGCTTGGACGGGAATTTCTGTCAAGGAATTATCGTCTAGCCACAGGTGTCTAAGGGAGACCAAGCCATTGAAGCAGTTGGGGGGTACATAGTTGATGTGGTTGGCATCCAGACGTCTAGGAGAAAAAGAAACAGAGAAAACTGACTTCAAGAAAAGAACAGTGGCTTTGCACAATGGCTATCAGAAGTTATCACCATAAACATAACCCCAAAGGATGGACATGGGTTGCCATTTCCAGTTTTCATTTCCTGGAGATTCTACATTTCCATCTTGCTTGCAGCCTCACCCTTGAGATCTCAAATCATGTTTACATGTCTGCTTGTCAGCTGGCTCTGCATAGACAGCTCTCCTTTGGTGACATCAACTCACTGAGAACACACACTGATCATTTTTGAGCAGTCTCTCTAAACACTGGGTATGACTTTGTTTCCCTTCCCAATCGTTTGAAAGTATGGAACAAAAAAGTGCAAGATACTCATCCACAGATTCTCTTTCAGAAGCTATAAATCACTGAGCTGCAAGATTATTTGGATTTCCATATGCTAAATATCCATTCCAAGACCCATAAATAGAACTCACTTCTGAGTCTCTGGAAGTTCCTGCTTTACCTTTTCTTAAATATTACAGAGTTACAGAATCACAGAATAAGCTGTGTTGGAAGGGACCCACAAGGATCATCGAGTCCTGCTCCTGGCCCTGCACAGGACCATTCCCAAGAGTTACACCACATGCCCAAGAGCATTGTCCAAACGCTTCTGGAACTCCGTCAGGCTTGCTGCAGTGAACACTTCCCTGGGGAGCCCGTTCCAGTGCAAATATTGTTTGTTCTAATGATTCTAATGAGAACTGAAGTTCACATTTTTTTAGTAGTGGAACATAATGTTTTTTACCTAGAGATTAGTGTTGCCAATGTAATGTATTTGTGTTGAAAAAGAAGTTAGTAAATGCACTTCAGCTGCTGCAGAGCCAACAGAGGGAGCTGAACTGCACATTGTATCTTTGCAGAGTCTGCAGGTGATGCTTTGTTCTCACACTTGGGTAAACAAGGATTAAACCTACTGTAACTTTTTCAGATGTGGTGCTCCAAATATAATGCCATTTATTCACTGGTTTTTGCTTTTGCTGTGTTTTGCTTTTTCATTGTGATTCTTTCAGGGAAAGATTTAAAAGTGCACTTCAGATTTCTGAAACTTCATGAAATATCCAGTTGGGCATATGGGCCCCGATACATTTTTCTGCTTTTAATGTTGCAGTGACTTGTACCTTTTCCATAACATGAAAGTTATGCTCTAAAAATTTTCATGAAATGTGTAGAGAGGAGTAATTAAGTGAATGGCAAAACAGAAATAAATTTAAATAGATGCCTGAAAACACTACAGAACAAACAGCCACACCCGGGGTACAAAGAAGTAGTTCTGTACAACCTGAATTCGGTCTGTTTGAGAGAAATGCAATACTCTTTGTGGTGGGCATACTAATCTCTTTATTTAAAGCTGCTTCCTCATTTACAGTCATGTAAAATGTCAGGTCCATTCTATCTCCTGTTCCATGCTGGCCCTACCTACTGCATGAGAACAAATAATGACTGCTAAGGCTCTGTGCCAGGCTGGCAAATAACTGAGACAAGGTCAGTTGGAACAAATTTATAAGGTTCAGTGTCAAAGCCCTTGTACAATTAAATTTTCAATATAATAACTGACATGTCAGGCAGCAGAGACAGAGCTTCCAAAATAACTCAGTGGTCTGTCAACAAATGGGTAAGGCTGGAAATGTTTAGAAATACTCATGTTGTTCCTCCTCCTTTCCCCAGGCAACAACCACGTTATGCCTATGTTTTCAAATAAGGTATAATTTGAATGAGTAGATGAGGTTTCTTTGTGTTCAGTCAGAAGTAAATTTCTTCCCTGGGTGATGCTGGTATGTAAATTAAGAAGTTACAGTTGCCTAAGTTTGACAGTTTCACTGATTAAAGAACGGAGGCTTTATTCAAACTACATGTGTTGCAGTATTGCAGTTAACATCTTGTTCAATAGGAAACCTGCCTGTGCAGCCCTGATGTCCCTGCTGACTCCTATGGAGTTACTCACAGGATGCCTGGCTGTGTGGAGAAGCCAACAGTCACTTGTTTGTATGTGATCCTGTGGCTGAAATGGCAATATTTCTGCTGTCGTCAGTGAGACCAGGATTTTTATCTTACCAATATTTCGCAGCAAATCAAGAGACTGATTTTTTTTCTGAATAGCTGAAGTTTCCAAATATAAACCCACCACTGGCTATGTAAACAAAACACACAGAACAGAAAGAAAAACAGAACTGCTGTACTGTAAATGAAATTCTAGATAGTTGAATTATTGTTTAAATAAAGCTTGAAAGAAACAAAAAAGCTGCAATGATTTGTGCTTCAGGTTCTGAAACTGGATTACATATCCTGCAAACATGTATAAGAAGTACTGCCTCAAGTGCTCTTTTGTTATCTAATCTTTTTTAAATTTCCAAGTACCGTTTTCCCTCTTGCAGATATTAAAAGGTTTCAGTAGTGGTTATGTTTCCTGTCATACTGTTGGTAATGCACACTGATGTATAAAGCACTGATCAAAATCACCCTTTCCAGCCAATTGTTTTACATGTGTTGATCAAAGTTTTGGCACTTTCAAAACTCAACCCATTAACTCACAAACATGACCCTATTTATAACTGAAAATATATATAGATAACATGTGGTGAGTTTGAAAGCTGCTATTATATTCCAGAGAGGGCTAATTTAGGGAAACCGAAATACTTGATCTCTTCTGATAGCCAGCATGTAAATAAAGCAGCCACTATGAAATTCACCATGAGCTCACTTAAAATGTCTAAACCTTTCAAAGCAAATGCTTGAGCTATGTGGACTGTAACCCACTAATGTTTCCTGTGACACACTGAAAACTATGACCATGTGCACAAATTATGAAAAGATATTGTTAATGTAGAATGAAAACTGGACTCATTTACTGGTACAGATGAAGGTAGACGTTTGAAAAAGATTTGATTTGCATTTTCTTATCAATTTAATATGAATAGATCTAAGTTTCATGCCAGTGGTACGTTTCTAAGGGAATACATATATACTTTCCCCCCTCCTTTCTGTATCTTCTCTCAAAAACAGCTACAACCTGGGTGTATCTCACGATCAAGAAATTCCTTAATGTCTTGCTGGAGTGCCTTGCTCATTCATTCAGGTTTAAACCAAATGCTAGATACAGGATCGGGAAGGAGATTTCTCCTAGGTCATTTTTTCCTCTGAAATAAACAGCTATTGGATGGATTGCCTCATCTTGAATGGATGAGGGCCAGAATACAACGAAAGGTCTGGAGAGGAGGGAAGCCACAAAGATGGATAGAGAAGCCAAGGATAAAATGTTTCTTCTGATGTTTAAAGTAGGAGAGGTAAAACCAAAGGAAAAGGGACTGTATGTAACAGGTAGGGGAGGCAGAGGAGTGGGAGCACAGGAGGACTGATTTTAGGCATGGTGGATTAAAGAAGGTGTGCGTTTCTCCTTCTCCTATCACCTTCCTCTTCTCCTGACTCAGCTCTGCCATGCAGGGAGCCTCAGTCAAGTCTCTCCATGAAGTATGGAGCAATGATGGACAGGGGTTGTGGACAGGGCCTGTCTGGGAAGGGCATAAAGGGCAGGAGAGGGTCACTTGCAGCTCACCCCTTCGTTAGTGTGTGGGCACACAGACCCTCTCAAGAGTTTGTTCGCAGGAGTTTGACTAAAGTCTCATTTAAGTAATGGCAAGTGACATCTAAACTAGCTCTGAAAAGTGGATGTAATGAAAATATAGGCAGCTATTGTAAGCCATGTTTTTCAAACCTGGTCTTTTATGCAGGATATCCCCTTCAGTTCACAGGGGAAAATGCTAGGACTATGGTGAAAAGCTTAATTACACCAGCCCAGCAGTTCTCACAGCTCACTTTTACACTACTTATACTAAGAACCCTGTATGGCAACAAGAAGACCGAAAAAGAAAAATCACAAGTCACAGTTTAGGAGCATTTGTTTCTGCCCCAGTGCTCCGTTTTACATGAGGAGGTTTCTGCAGCCCCGGGAGTTTCAATCCATAGTGTTTCTCTTCACATCCAGATGTGCTGCTCAGGGGTTTTGGTAAACACATTCAAGACGATGGATGCTAGCCCACTGCATACAGACAAGAAGCCAGCTGCACTGCTATATTTATACAAAGATTGGCTCTGATACTGGGTACTTTCAATCTCCACAACTGGGAAAAAGTGGGGGCTAGCAGGAATTGTTGGGTTCTCCCAGGAGTCTGGCAGCTAGACAGGCGTGTTTGGTGTGTCTGGGAACACTCACAGGTCCTCAGCCAACTGGCTGGGAGTGACCTCTCCTAGCCTCCCAAGGAAGATGTCACCTGCTGAAGACAGTCCCAGGGGCATGTGACCTACCAGATGAACCCCAGGAATACATTCCCCAGTTCAGGGGAATATATTTGGCATGGGTCAAAAGTGTGCCAAGGACCTCGCCAACAGTGCTGCCGGGCGGGCGGCCACGGCCGGAGCCTGGGAGTGCTCTGAAGCACTGCCTGCTTTGCTCGGCTGGGTGTGGCTACCACAGCGTGTAACTGCACAGCCCCCAGGACCTCACTGGAAGTCTGGTGTAAGCCCCTATACTGCCAACCGCTCCAACAGCAGCTTCTTGGCCTCCAAAATGTGCTGTATGCCCTGATGGGCTTCAGCCATGCAGGATGATTTCTGGCTAGCAGTTCTGAGGTTGAGAAATTTGTCTGTCTTAGAGATGTGATAAACCCCTCCTCTTTTGAGATTACTCCTAACACAGGAAAGAGTCAGATGCCTAGTACCTTCTATTGGACGAAAGAAAACAGCACCTGGTGGCCTGGAATTGCTGATCTAATACAGTCTCTTTGCACCCCGCTTTGAGAGCAACTGGCTGGTTGAGTTATGCACATAAAAAAAATAGTAGCAGATGCATTTTAGGGAACCTTGCACGTCTACCTTCCTGCCCTTGCTTATCAATCCAGAAAAATGTCTGACAGACAGGGGTGGTCTGATACTGCATTACTGCTAGATGTTTCAGTCACTCTTCTCTTGCCCAGTGCCCTGGGGCTGTAGCAGCTCAGATGGTGAAGGTGTGCAATAAAACAAGGAGACTGCAACAGTGGGTTTTGAGACGTCTTTATATATGTGTACAGACATCTGCATGCGTACAAACAACCTCAATTTAAAATGTGGGAAATTCCTCCTCTGGGAGTTTGTGGGTACCTGTTGAGGTACCAGCTTTCTTAAGAAGGATAATACCTTCTGTAGCCTTCATTATCATGGGGCGTGACATGGAAAACCACAACTAAGGTTCCTGTCTTTTCATGAAAACAGTTCTCTGGAGAGAATGTAATTTCATCAAAGTTGTTTGGTCTTTCAACTGAAAATCAGGATTATTAACAGAAGTGTCAAATTGGAAAATAATTGTTCAAAGTTAACATTTCTGGGGAAAAAAAAAGTGGCTTTTTAATTTTAAGCCTGAATTGGAACCATTTCGGAACCATTTCAGAACCATGTGCCCTCAAAGTCTTCCATTCCTTTTTAGGCTAAGCATGGAAACTTCCCTTGAAATGTCAAATATTTGGGGGGAGTAGGGAGACAACGAAAAATCCATTTGCTGACCTGTTCCAGCCAGGCAACAACTGAGAACATCTGAGATGAATTCTAGATAATATTTTGTGTAAAACCTTGTATCACCATCAGGTGGTCTACAAATACTGAAATACCTTATAAATAAAATTTAAGAAATCTACAAATTATGTTGGAAAATTCTAAAAAATTTCATTGATACTACTTGCTGTTACTTGTAAAGTCCAATTAATTTGCTTAACTAAATTGAAACTTTGCAGGTTGTTAAGGGAGAAAATATGGTTTATTTTTTCCCTCTGTCAACTGTTTAAAGTGCTTTGGAAAATGGGCTATATTGCATTCTGCCCTATTTTCCACTATTATAGTAGAAGTCCTTTAAATATCACAGGAATGAGAGCAGGTGATACAGTAAATAATGCCTGCTTTTAAATGTCCTTCATGACTGGATTGACATGGGCAGTCAGATAGCACCCAACCTGCTCTTAATTTTGACTGTTTCTGTGTCTGACAATGCAGCAGTAAGAGCTGCTTATTAGAAATGATGTCTAAACAAGAAAATAAACAGGGAATGACGTTTCATCTGTAGTATTCACTTCAAAGGGTGGTGTTATAATAGTCCCAGTAAAAGAATAGCAGAAGCTTTGCTTTTCCATCTGTGATGCTGATTACCCTTTCCTCCTTTATTTAGCAATATTTGCAAATGGAGAGCTGCAACTTTTCAGTGGCTAGTAATATAAAATACATATTAATATGTTCAGGAAAAAAGCAAAAAAAGATTATTGACATGTCATTGCCAGTTTTTGACCTATCCCTGATTTTCAAAAATACTGAAATCACATGTCAATCCTGGTATATAAGGAGTGTAATTAAAAACAAGATGATTACACTAGAGAAACAAAGATACCTATTTAAACAAATACCTGCATTAAATGAAAACAGTTTGACAGAAAATAAGCTGCCCATTAAAAATGACATTTGAAAAGCAAATCAATATAAATACGTAAAAAGTTTTTGAACTATACATATATATTAAAAATCACTAAAAGTTTTCTTGATTTAAACACTGAATGGAGATATTGCTGATGTGGGAAACACAAAAATCCAGAGATTTCCTGCTTATAGTCTGTTTTAAAGAAATACATTTGCTTAAGGTGACTAACAGGGATGAGAGCATTCAGGTGACTCTTTGAACCCTGCTGCCACGTACTGAGTTGTGACACATCAGAGACTGCGTGTTCCTCCCTTTCAATCAAGGTATCTGCACACTCTTTTGCGCTTCACAGAAATAAATGCCATTAGAATTGTTAGGACTAGTAATCTGGATAATTTGAGTTCACACTAGATTTCAGAGGAAAATTATAGCCTATACAATAATACAGATACCCTTCTGCCCAAAACCATATCTCAAAATCAACATGTGCCGGTAACTTCCTTAATCCTCCTGCCACCAAGGGAACTAGAGTCCTATGCAAATATTGTCCAAGCTCTGGTAGCTGAATGCATTTGTTAATCAAAGCAGCACATCGCTGGTTTTGACTATTGAACTACAAAGACTTTTATAAAATTGTAGGATATTTCAATATTGTTCAATCTTATTTTTTTTGCTTCAGTGACAGAAAAAAAATTGTCATTCATTTGTTAAGGCTTTCTCTGATTTTTCCTGTCAAAGGTGAAATTCACAAATCTTACACATTTTTGGTTAACTTTTGTGCCTATTTCTCATTTTATAGTAATTATTGAGTAATATCTGCTGTCTGAAAAAGACTGATCTGTTCTAGAGGTGGGTCAAGACTTAAGAAATTTATGAGTATTTGTCACTCAAACTTGTCATACCATTCTGCATACTGGCAATAGTACAACTTGGACAATAAATTGTTGCTTGTTCCTGCAACACATCAGTTCTTGTTCTCTGTACCACAGGCCATTTAACATCAATTAATGGTTCTATCAATATTGACAGCTTTACTGTAACTTTTTTAGCCTGGAACAAGATAATAGGGAGAGTATATCATCCAGAAATACCCTGGATGCAAAAATTTGTGAGGAATTTGCATTATGAGTGAACATGGAATATTAGTGTGTGCATATGTATATATTGTGCACACACGCACAATTAGATATGGATACTTCTATAAAAAGGATTTTAACATAATCCTCTTCACATTGATTAAGGTATCAAGGCAGTTGCTATGGTTTGCCTTTTTGCATGACTGCCTTTCTTGAGTAAAACCACAAAAGGCAGAGATCTGAGTCCTGTCACTAGCTCTTTTTTCCCCACATATATGCTAACCTAAAGCAAAGGTTAATGAGGCTTTGAGAAATCATGCCACCTGCAGACCTAAACATAATAAATCGAAGAAGTTGTTATCTTATAGAAACTGCTTTTGAGAAGGCTTTTAACCTCTTAATTACACTCTTGAAAAGACTCCTGCTATTTCAAAGGCTTCAAGAAATAATTCCTATTGTAAATCAGAAACCAATGCAAAACAACCTTGTGAACAGAAAATTCCTAGACTATATGAAACAAGAAATTGAATCTGTGCACACCTTTATCTGACAGGCACAACCCCTTTTACGCAAACAAAAGAATAATAGTTTTCTTTTCCTCAAAGAGGTCTCTTTTGCCAGTGATCATTTTTCAGGTGATAGTAGTTCTTCTGTACGAACCCGTATCATTCCATCTTGGGTCTGCTAGACAGCTGTCTAAAAGTTTCTACTGACCATTCCTATTCTCCCTCTGTTTTAATTCAGTCCTTTACATAGACTGCACAAACTGTGGTTTACTTCTTCAACTTCTTCACCCAAGGAAAAAAATATTTGCAACAAAGCCTGAGTGAGGCTGTCATTTTGTTTAGAAACTGCACTGAAAATTCAACAATCTCTTTGAGAGCAACAAAGGAGCTCTTGTTGGCTTGGCTTATCATGTTTTGGTCCAGAATGTGTATAGAGGGATGTGATCTCAGCAAGACTTTTTTTGTTTGTTTAGCAGAAAGAAAACCTAATATAGTTACTAGACCAGCATTTTCTCATGACTTTTTCAAAGATCAAAGGAAAGAACTGTAACCTCAAAAGTATATGGCTGAGATATTTCTGTCTGTGTCTGGTCAACAAAGAAAAAAAGCACTGACCAAATAACAATTATAAGATAATTAATTCTTAGGGCTGTTTCACCTTTAGAAACATTAACAAATGCTTTGTATATTAAGGAGGTAAATGTAGTTCAAGACAGACATAAGAACATGGGAGCTATTACAGTAGTCTGTGTAGTGCTAAGTTATACACAGATGGCATGATATTTCTGAAAATAAATGAATTTCATTAATTTTGGTCTTCAGATTTTGGCTGAACAAAATGCATGCAAAGTATGTTAACCTTCTGGTGGAACTTCTTCACCTACACAAAAAAGAATAGTATATTCAACATAGCACATTTCTCAACCAACACAACTCTAACCACATTGGTACAGATGCTCACTCTATCCTTGTCATTGTTAGACTTTTACCTGTGATGTTGGTGATCAGTGCACACTGCAGCAACATTTCTTGTGAAAGCTATTTGAACTTCTGGATTGAATTCCCTATTTGGATGTTGTAACATTTTAGGAAAATAATTTTATTTGAGAGTAATTCTGCAACAATATAAGGTGGTCAACCAAAGCACAGGGAAGAGTCAGTTGACATTTTCCTCTGACCAAAGAACTGCTTCTGTTTTCAGTCATCTAGATATTTTATGCTGCAGATTCAAAATCAGTAGATCCTTTAGAAAACTTAGTAATTTTTTGTATCAGGTGACAATACACTTTTGTGGATAATACAGAAACTAACTCAATTTACTGCATCATGTGTTTAGACAGAAAAACGTCTTTGTAGTTTTAAAATATGAACTGCAAGTGCAGCAGAAGAAACTCCTTACACCAAATTGCCGAACAAGAACATGACACATGAAGTTCAGTATAGATAGGTGTCAAGAGAGGCACTTAGGGAAAAGGCAATTCAGACTTTACAGGACAAGTTCTTGAGTAGCTACTAACATGCTAGAAAGAGGTCGTGCAGTTGCAATAAGTATGAAAATAACAGCTCAGCATTCAGTAAAAGTTAAAAAATTAAACAAAATTAAGTTTTGAATTAGTAGGAAAGCAAAAAAAAAGCCTTCATTTTTGCCCTCTATAAACCCATGGCATGCAAGCACTTTAAACATGCTGTGCAAGGCTTATCCCTCCTTCACCCATCTCAGATCAAATACATGAGAACTGAAAAAAAGTTCAGTAACATGACAGGGGTGACCAGAGGAATGGAACAGTTTCCACAAGAGAAACAATCCTAACAGACTACATCTGAAAAACTGACTAATGGAGATACAAGACAGGTATATAAATCTGGTGTACACGAATACAGAGCTGCTGCTTCCACTTTCTCCTGATGCTGCAGAGAACATCGAATGTGGTGAGAAGTTCCAAGTAAGTATCAGGAGGTACTTCACCATGCTGCAAAGGCTAGCTGATCAGCAGACATGCTGCCACAAAAAATCATGAGTGTTTCACTGACTCAAAAGGCAATTGTACAAACTCATAGAAGAAAACCTTTTAGCCATCAAAGCCACAACAGACTCAGTGAGTCCCTGAGTGCAAATCTCTGACACCTGGAACAGTTTACCAAAGCAGTATTAAACTCTTTGCTGGACTTCTAGTTTTCATTTGGCATCCATTGTTGCAGGCTGGATGCTGGGCTACATCAGCTTTTAGCACAACCTGGTACAACCATTCTTATAGGGCAGAAGCACACCAAAATAATTTCATTCATACCATGAAGCAGCCAATCTTCACTCTTGGTCTAGCAGTTCTGGCAGGAGTTCTGTTAAAACTGAAGCTCCTGGACTGAGTCAGCATGGACAGTCAAGAACTATAAATACAGAGACTTGCCTGAAGCACAGAATATAATTAAGCATCTTCTAGTACACTGTTTCATGGGTTATTAGTGTTTTCCATACTGCTTAAAAAGAAAAAAAATTACACCAAATGAAAAAAAGAGAAGGGAGTAATTTGGGATTCCTTCTCTTCCCTGGTAAAGAATACTAACAAGAAACTACGTTCTTGACAGAAAGCATTGCAGGCCAAGGAGTGTCTTCTCAGATGTCGAACCAGTCTATAACGCTGCAAAGAAGCTGCCAGTGTCATGAAATTACTGGAATGAAATCAGCCACTTTTGATGTTTAATTGAGAGTACAATTCTCTTGAAAAGCAGCTCAAAGAGAATTAAAAGAAAAAGTTGATTCAGCACATTACAAAGTGATACTAACAGATAATTATTAGGTAATTTTATATTGCTGTTCATGCAAGGTTGCAAACTGATTAACCAGGTATACTCACAGTGACTGCAGGCTGCGCAAGTTCTGGAGTGCTTCGGTAGGAACCTGGCGTAGCTGGTTATTCTGCAGCATCCTACATTTTGAGTAGCACAAAACCCAGAATCAACACAGTAAAGATAATTTCTTTCTACTGCAAATTTTCTTCCAAGCTTACCTTCTTTGTACTGGTTCTACTTCAAGATTATAAAGAAAGTTACACAAATACTCCATCCCCCTGCCCCTGTCAAAAGCCCACTCTCTTCAAAGCAAACAAATACCTGTAGCATATTAGCTTTGTTAACAGCTAGACATCAGCTTTGAGCAGGATTTTCAAAGCAGCTAAGGAAGTCAAAAGAATAAATCCAATTTGCTTTCAATAGGGCTTATAACCTCCTAATTGCCTCCAGTGATTCTGAAATTTTCATTCTCATGTACTGATTTTGTTTTCCTTCTGAAGTAATTCTATTCTGATAAAGCTGTGGAGGACTGACTCTTGAAATCCTTACTCAGGAAAATGCAATAATGGCAAATATAACTTTAACCTGTGTGAGGCATTTATGATTTAGTTTGAATAAAATTTTATCTCTATAAATAAACTGCTATTTTTTTTCAATGAAATAGATTTTCTCAAACCAAAGGTTGCTAGCAATGACTTGACAAATCCTTTTTCTGAAATATCACATTGTTTAGCTTGCAAAGATTGAAAAATCACTTTCCATTCCTAAAAAATATTTTCCTCCTTTTGAATATGGTTTCATTCATACTACCTAACATCTTTGTTTGGACCAACTCCTACATATATAAATATTCTATGTGGATAAATCTGAAGTAGTACATGCTGCCTTCAAAAGGAGGCATATTCAATGGGACATTGTAAATGAAATAATTTCTGGCAGGCCTAAATCTGCTTGAGCCAACAAGAGCTAGAGCTTGCCAACTTAAAAGTAGATGGAGTGAGAATCCCTTCATACTTCTTTTCCAGCTGAGTATTTTTTCAGTAGAGATTTGTACAGTAGCATCAGGCCTGGCTTGACACTGACTAGGAGGTTGGTGTTCTTGCTAATAATACAGTTTCTGTGAACTTTACATGGGCAAAGATCCCCTCCAGTGTAAACACTCTGAGATGTGCCCTGCTAATAATTTAGTAACTGTATGTACTGTCTTATTACTCCGAATAATACAGGGTTTTGTAATATTTTTATAATATATGTAATAGTCATTGCATTGCAAAGAACAAGATAGGAAATGTGAACTGTGTTTTAAATTACTGTGTTGTATACAATAATGTTTTTTCTCCCATGTCTCTCAAGACAAGGAAAAGGCAATTTATCCCCTGTTTTGTGTGATCATGAAAAGTTCAGCTGAAATCAGGACTTTTGAGATAATTAAAGAAACTATTAACTGAACCAATTTTTACCTTTGATATTGTACAGAGACATCTACTTGATGAGCAAGTTGTTTTTAGAATGCCATTAATGTTTTCCAACTTTTGTTTAGGATACTTTCTATGTGAAAAAACAAAGATTTAATGATGTTCATATGTATCTTCAATTGAATTGTTTAAAATGAGCTGATCAAAATATGTAATTTACTTGATCAAAACTTCACTGGTTAATTAGTTCCCTAGAGCATTTAGGAAATCAGAAATATATCAAACAACACACAGTTTACTTACAGCACTTTAAGACTGAAAAGGCCAGCAAATGCTCCCTTAGGAATGTATGTCAAGCCATTTCCTGCAAGACGTCTGCAAAGTTTGAAAAAGGAAAAGAGTGAATACTTTTTCTCTTCATGTGGAATTAATTTGGTTGCTAAAAAGTGCAACACAGCTATGTTTGAGCAACTGATGCCAGAGGCAGTAGTTTAAGAGCCTAGTTTTGTCATTAATACACTTTTAAAAGCAAAAGAAAGAGAGAAGCCTGTAACTGCACAGTTAATCCACTGACAGCTGGACTGCAGAGAAAAAAATTCTATTTCATTGCAAATCTGGCTTATGGTTTAGAATGTATATTGGATACTTCATATTCTTTTCAGGGATTAGAACAATCCCAGCGACTAAGATACAGACATACTGACAACCATCAGCATCATAGGATTTACAGGCATGCAGTTTTGGAATTGTGCATGTATGATGTCTGTGAACATTTAATTCATTTGCATTAATATAAAAACATACCCACACAGCAATGACTACAGTTCATTTTGAAATAACTACACATAAAACTGCTGTACTGGTGGAATAATAGTTTTGCCTGTGAGCACATGTGGAATAGGTTGGCAAAAAGTGTATTTGTTAAAATTTGTAGGGCTTGCATCTTGCTCTCAAATTGCCTGAAGGCATTTTACAGACCTAGGTAAGTACATCAAATACCTCTGTAAAGCATGTTACTCTGACCAAAAAAACCCAAACCAAAACGACTACATCATTCTGTAAGGTTTGTGTCTAATAAAGAGATAATTTATTTGATATGAAATAATGGCAATTCCATGTTCCCCACCAGTGCAACCCCAGAGGATTCTGGAAATGCTCAAGGCCAGGTTGGATGGGCCTTTGAGTGACATGGTATAGTGGATGGTGTCCCTGCCCATGGCAGATGGTTGGAATGAGATGGTCTTTAAAGTCCCTTCCAACCCAACCCACTCTATGATCTTGCATTCAGCCTTCTGACATCGCAACTCAGCCTGAATTTGCTGTGATACCTGTACCCTACCTAGAAAACTGACTGGTAAGGGACAGCTTCCCGGTCAAATTACTTGGAGTCAGCAGGGCCACAGTGTGCGCTCCTAGCTGACAAAAACGCAAATTGATATGATGTAACTCCCTTTGCAGAACAAGTTAAGCCAAGTGGAATTGTGTGTCCCATCAGCCAAGACACAGCACACCGGAATTGCAGAGCCCATAGCCCAGCTGATGTGATAACAGAGCTGACATTTGATTCCGCCTCCGGCCCCTTAGGAAAGAACACAGGACTACTTCCAGGAAATTCCTTAGGTACCAAGCTGCCACAGAGGAACCTACAGCACTGAAATAAGCAACAGATTTGCCAATAGTGATCATGGAAAAGGCCAAGTACTTTTGACTGGAGTCCCAGAGATCCAGCACTGACTGGCCCTTAAATGCTGTCTTCTTTTGGGGTTGAGTTTTCCCTGAGCTAACTGCAGGGTTCTGTGCACACCTTGTTTTCAGTCACCGCTTTCATACAGAAAATAAAAAGATAAATTTGGTTATATGTTAAGAAAAAGAAAAAGAAAAAGAAAAAGAAAAAGAAAAAGAAAAAGAAAAAGAAAAAGAAAAAGAAAAAGAAAAAGAAAAAGAAAGAAAAAGATGAATCTAGATCCTAGCTCCAAACACTTTTCAGGAGTTTTCAGTAGTGGAAAAGGTTCTTTCCTGCATAGACATCCCTGCTGAGCTATGTAACCTGTAACCCTGAGCTACGTCTCTCTGTTACATTAATGTAATTGTGCTCTGCAATGACAGAGCTGCTGGGATTGCCTCTCACTGCGGAGTGCACTGGAGTCTGATTCCAAACATCTGAGAACTGGGCACATACAGCTGAACTCCTGCAGGCAGATGTGCAAACCAAACCTCTTGTTCCAAGATGAGGCACTCACAGGCTCAGATATGAGGGCCTTTTTTCAGATATGTGAAGGCCTTCTGCAAGCTTCAGCTTTCATTCTGAACACAAATGGCACTGACTTTTGGGTTGTTACTGGATCAAGCAGGCATGTGCTAGGTTAGGCACAACAGATTGTGTTCCTGAAAGTAAACGCCTTTTGTGGATCACTAACCAGAAGGGGCTGAGGACCTGTCTAATTCTGATTTCCATTTTCATGATACGATTTTTTAAAGAAAACCTAAAGGCTGCTTCACCCCTACAACACCTTTTTGCTCTGCCATTTTAATGACATGATTGGGCACAATTCTGGACACAAGCTTGGCATGGACCAGCAAGTGATGAGTTTGCAAAACCTTACTGGAGAAAAAGAAGGTGCAGGTACTGAGATTTTCACTTCAGTTACTGCTGTGTCATATGGAAAACTTGATAAAGAGCAGAGAACTAAACCCACGTGTCTGAAGACTCAAGAGTGCTCTTTCAGGCCGTCACCCCTTCTTCATTCACGGTTGAGGCAATGCAAACTGCTGAATGCACTACATGTTAATACCCCCTGTTAGAACTGTAATACTCTTTATAAAAAGTCGGCTAGCTGAGAAAATTGGACTTACTTAAGAGCTCCTGGTGAAGGGCTGTGGCAATTACCAAGCATGCACCACCTGGCTGCAAATGCAGGATGGCAGCAATATGATTGGGATACTATGCAGCTTTAAAGTTTTGTTTCAATGTCTAAATACTCACTTTCCCCAGCTTTGGAGCATCTTTGTGGCTCTCTGCGGCAAGCATAATGTTTGGCATTTTTTGAAAATGTACAGCCATGTTTCTGAGCTGTTCTGAGTGGTAGTCACCTGAACTGTGAAACTGAAATGGAATTTTTAATTCTTGGGGCTTTTTTCAGATTCCAACCCTTTAAAATTTTTTTTCTTCTTTTCCTTTTAGATCACAACTTCTTAATTATTAAAATTGTCTTGTACAAACACTTAAGATAGATATAGAAACATGTTAAACTTTTTGGTCGGCACAACTTCTGTATTTACTCCTTATGAGGTTTTTTCCAATCTCAGGTCATCCTTGAAGTTCTGCTTTGAATATTTTTCAGTTTGGAAAGAGCTCTCACGAATTTTACGGACAGTGCTTAGAACTATTTTATATGATATTCCTCTGCTGATGCAGCAGCAGATCATGCTCTTCATGTACAGCCCTACATATTTCAGCATAGGGCTACATCAAGTATATCACAAATGTCAAAACACACGTATGTCCTTGTAGTTCTCTCACCAAGCAACTTGACAGTGTCAGAAAAGGCAGACATCTGGCAACAATTATTTTTGATGTAATGATATTGTCTGACTTTTATTTACCGTACTAAATTCTTTCTCGTGATGCACTTTTCATGATTTTCTCTGGAACAAGCTCAGCAAAAGCACCTATCTATTCCCAAGATGCTCTCTGAAACCACTTCTGGCACAATAGTAGCATCTTCCCAGCCCATTAGAATTCCCCAGGACTGTAGTACTTGGTGAAAATCAGCAAAAAATATTCATTTGGATGGTTGTCTAATTCTTTTAATGTTCTTGGATAAAAGTTAGCACATCAGTCCTTTATGGCATGCTGCAAAGCTCAGAAAATTCATCTTATTTATTCCTGATAATTTTATGTCTTCCTTGCAACATTTTCTTGCTATTACTGTGTTTCTATTCTCAGCCTCGGCATAAGGGAAAATTCAACCCTTTGTTGACACTACAGTATGTATCAAGTGTCTACCAGGGTTCACTCTTCTCCCCTTCAGGGATTTTGTTTTCCATTACCTAAATTATTTGAGGGAAGCTGCCCAGTATTTTACTGAATTGGATAGTAATTTTAGTCTGAATGGGTAAGTTTAATTTTCCCTGAAAAAATGAAAATGGACACAGTACCTGTCTCCATAGCTGAGTATTTAGTTACCGATTTCTGAGAGCAGGAATGAAATGGCTTGTTTATAGCACTTACATAACCAAACGGTTGACTTTTATTGTTTGAACAATTCTGAATCTCCATTTTTAAAAGTACTTTTATCTTAAGCATTTCTGACATTATTTAAAAAATCTCTGATATTAGAGATATTTCATTAAGTACATTCAGGCTTATATGTATCACATCTCTTTAATGAAAAAGTAAACAAAAAGGATCCTTTTTTTGCACTATATTATTTTAGATTTAGATTTTACTTACACTGCTTTGAATAATCTTGCAAATTAATGGAGGCTGGAAAAGTTTACAGAGAAGTGCCACCACACATGTCCTTCAGCACTTGTTACCTGCTATGCTTGGTGTCAGGATACTTTTGGCTTAGGCATAGTCTTCACACTACTGCAAGTTTCTTTCTAAAAGGTGTAAAATAAATGAGCTGAGAGAAAAGCAAGTGGCCTCCATACTTTAAATGGCAGCAATTTATAAAATATCATTCCATGCCATTATGCCCCACTGGCAATCACTGCTCACTGTTGGAATAGGCGTAGTGCTGCAGGTCAGGTTCGTGGCCTGTGGTCAGATCTAAGAAAAAAGGTGTCCAGGTTCTCCTTTGAGTGTTCCCCATCTGTTGACTCCTTTGACATATTCTGACCTCTCCTGCAGTGTCATAGTTCTGAGAAATGGTGGTTATCCACCATATCAAAAGAACATTCCCAGACAAGAGAACTAAAGCTCCAAAAATTATCAGAAACTTTTTTCTTGTTTTCCTTTGATTGTCTGAAAAGAAAAACTTCATCAGAAAGAAGCAAATAAATATGAGTTGTGACTGAGAATAGTCAACTATTTCCTTTACATTTCTAGTACAATAATTTTTCTTTGCCAACTCAAAACGGTTTTTTGTGTGGATATTTTCTGCATCAGGACAAACCTTACCATCTCCTCTCTATCTGCTGGGATGGAAGGTGAACTTCAAACACTAAAAAGTCTTCTCTACAGACAAAAAATGGTGGCATTTAATAAAGAAAACATTTCCACTAACTGTAGAAAGAACCTGTGGGAAATCTAACCCAACTACTTCTCAGTCTGCGGCAGACAGTGACAGTACAATATGGGTAGTGGCTGCTTTCCTTCTCTGCTTAAGTCAGATCTAGTCCAGCAAACGCTGATCAAGCATCTGTGAAGTGTGTTTCCAAATCTAGTAGTATCAAAATTAAAGAAAAGACATGAAAGGGAGGTATTTGTCTCCTTGGGAAAAAGCATATGTTTACACTGATCAATACTCATGCTGTCTTATAACAGGATTAGCACAATGGAATTTTCTGGAACAAGTTACTTATCAAATCTTGCAAGGTGCTAAGATCTAGGAGAATAGACAACACTCTGGATCTCGGTGTGGCTCAACATATAATGGGAATAAACAATGTGAAAGGAGTCAAGCTTCACTATTACGAAGTGAAAATGCAGTGAAACTGTTGTAATTGTATTTCAGAACAGGTACAATTAAGTAGAAATTCATTACACTCAAATTTCTGATAAATATATTGGACTCAGTATTTGCCAGTAAACTATGATATGAATACCAGACTGACTCAATGTTTCTAGACTAATGCCAGTGCATGCCCTTTAATACAGATTAGGTTATATATCATTGCATCACTTGTGTTGCATTATATTTAATCAGTTCCCATGTAGTGCAATATCCTATACAGAACGTAATTGTGAGTGCAATCTGAAATCGTTCTTCAACTGTGCAAAGATACAGACGGATTTCTACAAGAATAATTCTGTGAACTAGAATCCTTTCTTTATGTCTCTTCGAGCCTGCATTTTATTTCCGTTCACTAATCGGTTTGCTGATTTTATTTAAGGACTGAGAGCAAAGACTGCACATGCTAAGACAATGTTATCATGGATATGTTTATAGCTATATATCTACATCTATACTTATATTTAAATATATGAGTAGGTCAATATCAACAGAGTCACAATCCAGTCAGTTTTATATTTGTCTGTTTCCTTGGAAAACAGATGTTCTATTCATCATTTGCTACATTATATTTTACAGCTAACAAACTCTCTAGACAGAAAAGTGAAAAGAAATTATGTAGAAGAACCTAAAGACTGTAGAAAAAATAATCTTTGTTTTTGTGAATAGAAATTGAAGCCTGAGACGATGAAAAACCCCACCAGACTGTTCTGCTGTGTGCGGTACCTTCCTGAATTTGGTGCTAAAACACTAGTATGGGATGCAGAAAATTCCATTAAAATTAATGTAATCATGGACTGTGTCTTTTATACTTTGTGTACAGATAAGAGGCTCTCTTTTGTAATTTGAAACTTCTTTCTTAAAAGCCTGATCCGCCTCCTCCAACTGCCACAATTGTTCTGAATACCTGATAAAGATCCATGGTGAAATATCAGTCCCATTGAAGTCTGGGGAAAAATTTGTGCTGACACAAGTAGAAATGGGGCTCTCATTTGCATCCTGCCACAGTATCATATTTGCCAGTAATTTACTTCTCTCTGAGGAGCGGCATCAATAACACTACTACCAATCCTAAACCTACTACCCCAATTTCTAATGGAGGAAATGGCTATTTGGGCAGGAAAAGCATGGGAGTATAACACAAAAACATAAATCTATAAATCTTTTTCTAAAACAACTTGTTCTGGTATAAAAAACTGCCTTTGTTCAAGGAAGAGTTTACCAATCTTGGATCTTGCCTCAATTTTGTTTCCTGCCAAACTTTGTTAAAGGTACACAAGCACACAACTACACATATATTTACTCCACTTATATAAATATATAGCCAATATATAATTTATATATTTTTATTTCTAATTTTCTTCAGCTTACATATACATCAATAAAAAGGTAACATGAAATGTTCCCGCTTCTTACATCAAGAAAGCTTTGACAATATGGATACTTATACAGCACTTGACCAAAGTCAACTAAAATTTTGAGGTAAGAGTTTAATTTTATATTTATTAATGATTATTCTCAGGCTAATGCAATAGAAAAGTATGAATTAATGGGTGATTAATTACAGTGTTAATAATTCATGGATGTTATCAACACATATTTCAAAATTTTTTCTAAGAATTATTTTGCTAGCCTAGGAATTTAAATATTAGTCTGTATTTTAATTATCTTTTTATATTTCAAAATCTAAAATTGAAATATAAATTACAGTAATATGAAAAGAAATGTGAGTCAAATGATATATTTAAAAATCTGATGCTCAGAGAGATCAAAGAAGAAAATGTAAAGATACTCTCTTTAAATAAGGGGAGGGGAGTGTGCAAGTCATAATTGTGCTGTATGTTATATTTATTGCTACTTACAGTTTAGTTGGAAATTCAAATATAACACAGTCTGCTCTTGCATTAGGGCCTAACTGCCTTTTAAAATGCTTGTGCCAAATTCTCATAGGGTGTAAACTGGAATAACTCCAACTGACCTAAAGCAGTTGGAATGAAATCAGTGTGTATTTGATCTTGAACTGGCTTTGATGAAAGAGATCATAGATTTTTGTCAGTTAAGAATATGGTCTAAACCTTACTGTTTCTTTCTCCACTTACAAAAGGCACAGACTCTTTCTGCATCTGGCATGGTTGTGATCCAATAACTGCTAAAGACAACTGATCTCTTCCTTTGTGAAGCTGTCCCTAGCCAGCGCTGACAACAAGCGGGTCCTTCTGCTGAACAGGTATCCAAGTACCTGCTTTCCAACTGCAGCAAGGACAACTGTCAGGAGGGACTCCAGCATCAGCCAGGACATCCACACTGATTCCCAGCCGTGGATCCCACGGATACAATCGTTAAAAGGCACTACTTCTGTGTCTGAAGAATGCTGCCACCAAATCACAACTCCCAGACCAATCTTAATATTGTTACAATTTCTTTCTCAGTATTTGAATGTTACAGCAAGATGGAGCAATAAATGGAGGATCATATACATAATATTTCCTAGGCTGGGTCTCCTAAGTGCCATTTACACTTCTGATGCTAGTTTTGGTTTTACCCCAGTAGTGTCAGTATCACCAGAAAAGGCAGAAATCAATAATCATTAATAGCAGGAATTGGCTGAAGTGTACTGCAACACCATACACTATGATCAAACTGAAAATGATGAAAAATGTGTTAGTCATTTCAGTGTGCTAGGCAAAGAGGACAAATAGTGTAGATCTAAGCTTTGAGGTTGCTGCTGTTTTCTGAGTGGTAGAATGAGGCAACAGCAATGAATTACTGGAGGAATTATGGCTACTCCTCTTTGGAAATTCAAAAAAACAACTTAGAGGGAAGAAGTCGGTTCTACTGTGCTCGAGAACCTATTAGATATAAATTTGATGTGGTCTGAATTCCTCACCCATAATCCTAAGCAAGTGAAAAAAATTGACCCATATAGGTACCAAAAGTTCACACTGCACTGGAATCAAGCAGTCTACAAACAGACTGAACTTTCACTGACAAAAAAAGGAAATTATTTCTGCATACTTGCTCCTGCAGTACACAGAATGTGTAAGACTTAAATTAAAATCCTGCCTCAGGATCTACAGATATATAGCATGCTTCACCCTAGTTTAATTAAGTGTAATGTCACTATCTGTATTGATCGCAAAACACGAACAGCACTTCCAACGACTCTTTTTGATGTTCTAAACTAGTTCCTAATGAACATTGCTGGATAATAAATTATAAGTTCCAGAAAGCATGTGTAAGCTACAAGCCACAAAAAAACTTCAACAGACGCTCATAAGAGTAACGCAGCAGCACTGACAAGGTTTCTTGGATATCAACCTAGAACATTTATTGCTTCTACTTGCAAGCATATCTGAATGTTTTCACTTCTCTTTTATCTTCTTCCTACCCCACCATCTCCCCTTCTTCCACTTTGCCCCACAGATGCACAGCAGTCCCAGTGTCAAGGTTGCTCCATGCAATTTGCATTAACATTTCCAGAACAATTATCTGTCAGCACAAGCTATTCAAAGCAATGCAAGCAGCTCTGATTTAGTAAGGCATTTGCTCTGTTGTTTTTCTCTCTTTTTTTTTTTTTTTTCTGTTCATCATCTTGTTATTCTTGATAAGATGGCAAAAAGGGCGGTTTGGAGGATGTCAGGCTGACACATCCACATGGGCGAGTTCTTTGTTGTTACTCGCTTTGGTGGCATCAAAGGGACGGCATCAAAGCCAGTGACAGCTCCAGAACACCAGGGCCCTTGTTTTGTGGATGCAAAGGTTACAAGTTGTTAGCTCATACAGTAGGAATCTTCTGTGCTTGGGTTTGTTCTTTTCTAGTAAACCTAAACTGTGCATGCAAAAACTAGGGAACATAACTGTTGTCATAGTTTCCAACTGATTAACTAGGTAAACACCTTCTTACTTTTTTTACTGATGTATTTCAAGACAACTGGTGCACTTCCCTCTGTCAGGACTTTGAGTGCAGCCCTATATTAAAGCAAAGTTGGGAAACTACAGTCCTCAGGTATCAACAAAGTCTGTCTTAGAGCAACAGGATTCACAATGTGCCATGGGCCACTTGCTGGGCTGTTGACAGGTACTTCAGGCTGACAAACACCATGTATTAAACACAGTGACACAGTCTGATCCACATGGGTGCACACATGAAGTGAAGGAACCAAATTTGCAATTTATATGAAGAAACTGAATTCACAACTTAGGTTTTAGATTGTGCACCGCTCTGAAATTATCTAGGGGATCACAAGTCATTTAGCAGTGATAGTTCTTGAAACTTTAGCCGAGGTGACACAAACCCATTTCCACCAGGACCAGCTAAACCCTGCTGTGCAAGAACTGTAAAACATGTATTGAAGTGATGTTGGAATGTGTGGAGAGTTTGAGACCACTAGATGATATTCTATTTTTATTTTAGTTTCGCTTGTCAGCTGCCAGCATTTTTACTTTTTTGCCTTAGACGTTTTTAAATCTATGCAGATTAACCTTTAGGAAATATTTTAGTATTTAAAAATAATGTTCCAAGATTGTTGAAGTAAATTACAAGATTCCCCCACTTTCTCAAAAAAGTTTTGGACTATGGCTGCAGCACTTTCATGCTTTCTACCAACTTACATTATAGTTAAAAATACAGAATCTGTTTTCAGTGCTAGTCACAATGTGCCTGCACCAGCACAAAAATAAAGACTGTACAGGACCCCAAGAGCAAATGCTCTCAGTTTTCAAAAATGTACATGACCAGAGATCTCAGGCCCACAGCTCAGAGTCAGTGGGCAAAAGAACACCCAATTCCCATTAACACTTTGAAAACCTCTTTGCAGGGAGAAAGAGCAAACAGAGAGAGAAATAAAAAGAAAAAAATAAAAAAAGAACAGCTGATAATGGATCATGCCTGGTAATTTAGGACCTCATTTTCACATACACAGTGGCCTCTTGACCACTTTTGCAGTGTAAAGGGACTTCAACAGATATAATGGTAAGATTCACATAATACATCTCTTACAAATTTTATCTGCAATTCTGCACTTCTGTATTACAGTAAAATGTACTTTTAAAGGCACTTTTGCCTGAGAGACTACTGCAATAATGTTCAATCTGAAAAAAATTGTAGATATATTTATTTGATTTTAAGATTGTTTTAAAATAATCATGCGTGTCAGAAAACATTCTTGAGCTTGTATGTAGATTGCAATTAATTTAGGACGACTTCATTGCTTGATTTTGTAGAAAAGAGGTTATTTGGGACTGTCCTGCTCTGTAGTAAAGTAATTGTAATACAACAGTCTTCTGTTGCTGTTTTACCAAAACACTCAATTTAAGTTGCTGAAAAATAGCAATTTACTAAAAATCACTTGAAGCTTCACTTATCTGTGGAATGTTCCTGTGTTTAAAATTAAAATGAAAGCCTTATATATGTGCATGCGGGGGTGTCTGTGCATATATTTATGCATATGTACGGACATGTGGATATATATCTAGTTGGAGAGATTTTGTAGGTAGGTCTGATTCAAATAGTTTTAAATTATTATTGGCTTTCTTCCTCACTTTTCATTGAGATATTAATTTATAAAATAAAATAGTTTCAGGCACTGCTTTGAAGTGTAACTAATCACAAAATATTAGGTCTGCACTCAGATGTAGTTGCCTCTAACTCTTAAGAGTCCCACCCTGAGTAAGTCTTTAGATTCTTTCAAAAAACCTTTTTTCCATGCATTACTCTAATTCACTTCTCTATTAGAACAGGCTTTCTACACATCCTGTATAATGACATATGTCTAGAAATAATCCACACGAGACTGAGTCTTGGACTCGATCAGACTGATAAATATCTGCAGTTATTTTGAATTTATAATGAAGAATTTAACTTAATAGTGTTGTACAAGTTCATGCAGAGCAACTTGCTGATAATCAAGCAGCTGAAACATACTTCTTTCTTGGTGGGAGTTCCATCATATATGCTTTAAGACAAAATTAAATCTGAAAAGCCCATCATTTTCACAAATAAAAAGATTTTGCTCAGAATTAATTTTTTTGGGAGTTAGAAAGTTCCAAGTACTTCAATGCTTTCCAAAATTTTCAGAGGAACATGCACATCAAAAACACTTTTGGTATGTTTTATTTCAGTGATCATAGTCTTTGGTTAAGAAAAAATACCAAGCATGTTCATCAGGTTTGCAAGAATGCTGCATGTAGAGGTGTCTAACCTTGGCTGTAAAAGCTGATCAGATTCAGCCTGGAAGGTCAGAACTGCCTGAACAGACCTGTCTTATACACCACTGCTTTGGAGTCAAAACAATTAGTTTAAGTGTTTTAATAAAACCTCAGTTCTTTCAGGGTAATCACTTAACAGTATTGCCAAACCAGGCATCGAGGATGCAATATCGAAGCTAAAATTCAGTGATTCGGTCATGAGCTTTTATCAGATGTTTGACCCAGATCTCTAACAAAGGGATTAGTAACACTTTTTTCAACACTAAAAACCCCTAAAAGCTGCATTTCAAGCTCCTGCTGTTTTTGTACTTCAAAAATCAGACAGACATTTCTAAGATGGATTTTGATTTTATGAAACATTGCTTTAGTAAAGATCTCATAAGATTCTGTGATCTAACCATAAAATGAAAGAGTGAAGGAAACCTGTCTGTATTAGAATTTCCTTCCAGGAAAAGCCCAAACTTTTGTTTTAATTCTTTTCTTTAATGGCCGGAGAGCAAGCGGGTTCGCTAGTTTTAGTAGGGTTATTACCATTGACAGGAGATTAGACAAGCAAACATGAACATGATGAAGAACGTCACAAGCAGGGGCTTTGTCGCGTGATTCACTCCATATGCACTTGATACTGTAAATACTTGGTGTGTGACGTCTCTCCGCGTTATATTCCTATCTGTTGCATTATTTGAAAGTTGCACTACTGGCAAGACAGATACTGATAACCAAAGAAAAGGGGTAAGTAAAGGAAGAGAGAGAGAATAAAATGAAATAAAGCTTTCTAAATGGAAGTGCTGAGAGTAATAAAAATAAGACAGGAAAGGAAAACCTGCTTGGAAATAGGGTATTGTCCAAAGTTAGCATACAAAATGGTTTCAATTTATTTCTTTTGTTTTGGTTTGTTTTTTTTGGTTTTGTTTGTTTGTTTGTTTTTGTAGATGCTTGCTGGAAAGGCCAGGTGGCAAAATTCAAATAAGCATTAGCAAGGACACCAAAAGTTGTGTGTAATACCCACCTAAATTGCAGAGGACTCTACATATTTCATAGCTTAAAAGAGACCATGTCTTTGCAAGAAGGGTAGGACCAGGACTTTTCATGTCTTACATGGGTTTTATGGTGTGTTAGCAGCTAAGCGTGCTAAAAAAAAAGCAGGTTTTCACTTCTAAAAACTTAAAAGCCACATGTCATAAAAGGCTTCAAATCAATACTTAGAGGTACTCATGCAAATATAGGCAACATCTTTTTTTCCACAAGATCTACGGTGCATCAGTCATAGAGTCTCCATCACTCCTCAGAAACCTAAATTTTCTTTTAAGCCTGGGCCATTGTAACTAGAGTCACTGCCAAATCCAGGTCTCATGAATGCACAATACTTTTCACTTTTGGTTAGTCACCATCATTTCAAGCCAACATTCCTCTTTTGATGTTGTGCTTGATCAGCTAGTTTTTGCAATGCACTTTTTCCCCCCAGTGAATGTAGTAGATAGCGTAACTAAGCTTTTTGCAGGATTCTGCATTCTACAGTCAGCCTTCAGGGATGTTAAGTTTAAGAGTAGGGAAACAGTAATTAAAAGTGATTAGGACAAGAAGCCTCCATACTATGAAATGTGGACTCAATTGTCCTTGACACAGGCAGAACAAGGCAGCAGGTTTTGGTTTTGATTACAGTTTTACTTGGGATTTTAATAAACATGAACCAGTATTCAAACTTTTAATATCCTGCTGCTTAACTATTTCCAAAAAAGTAATCCAGTTCTTTTAAACAGTCCTTGTTTAAAAATTTTAATTTGTTTGGCTCTGTCTCCGCTTAGAGAAGTTGTAGCCTCATGGTAACTCTTTTATAAGTTCATTTCCAGAATCACAAGCAATTGGTTTTTTTTCAACTAAGTGTTTCCGCATGTGCCAAAAGTGTCAGGCTGACAGCTTTCCTGCACCCGCTTTATCTGGTTCCCACAGTAAGTATGAGAGACAAACACAGGAATGCGTCTAGAGCTGACTATGCCCATCAAGGATACAATGATACTTACAGCTCTTCCAGGAAGCGGAGATTGTGCACAGGGTTTGAGGGCAGCTTAGTAATGTTGTTCATACTGAGATCACTGTAGGGGAAAACAGACACAGACTTAATATGGCATGCCGCAACTGTGGCATCCAGCTGTTCATTCCACACATTTTTAAGTACTACATTAATAAAAATTAGTTCCTCTGCCAGAATTGATGAATCATTATCTAGTTAGCATGTTGAACATTCCTCTTTTGTACGAACACAGCTTTGTCAAACCAAATACAGGCTGTAGCATGTTCCTCATTTCCAGAGATTTTGGAACATTTTATCACGCTCTATAAATCAGCTGGGACACTAAACAACACTTCTAGTTGACATAATTTTAATAAACCACTGTACTGTATTAAAATTTACTTGGAGCAGTAAAGAAAACTACTATGATTTTTGCTGTTGTTGTAGCACTGTAGTACACTTGGTTTACTAAAGTAGACAGGCAAAAGCAAACAGGTACAAAGTATCTGCATCATCCTTAAAATTTCATGAATATGGAAACGCTTTGCTTTTGCCAAACAGCCTGTTGCAAGGTCATAGTGATGTGCCTTGCCTCACATAGGCACATCAGGTGTCCCCAAAACCCAACCTGACTTATAGAAATGACATATTTTCAAATAAGAAACATTCCCTTTTTTGAGTGCTCTTTTGTTACAGGTACTCAAATTGCATTAAATAAGTGAAATGAACCATAAAACAAGGGTGTAATGTGATCCTGCTCTCTAGCACACTTCCTAGTGGGGTTCCACGGTAGTTCCTGGTACAGGAAACTACCAGGCATATCAGCTCTGTCAGAGCTCATTCAAGCTATGTTTTAGACTAAATTTCATATAATACCCTTTTATTCTTAACTTGCCTTTTCATTGTTTTCCATTGTCTTCCCCATGCCCCACAGTACAATTATAATTGCTCTTCATTAAGTACCAAGACTGTAAACAAATTGCATAATAAAATTCTGTGTGGAAGATACAACTTACACAACTGTATCAAAATTTCTGTAGATTCTTAAACCAAAATCAAGAGTGACCTGCATATTTTATGCAAGTGTTATTCAGTAATTTAAAACTCCCCGCTATTTAAACATATCTTTGCATTTGTAGCAGCACTTATAGTTTCCAGCTACTTTGGGTACTATTTAGATAACTTTATTTCTTCCAGCTGTTGAGAGCTTACAAGGTAAATAAGTTATCTGTACTTTGGCAGGTAGGCATCCTATTCCTACTCCATCTAGTTCTTATTACTCACAGTCTGTTTCATATTACAGAATATATGCTTTCAGTCAGCATAGTTAATTTAGATGTTTGATCTTTTGGTGAATTTTAAAATGTATAATTTAAAAACATACTTCACATAGAGATTTTGAAATAAAGAAAATGTGTTAATACTTTACAACAATTATCAAATTGCTGTTGAGAACGGTTTCTGCAGTGACTTTGAAATCAAAGTATAATTTGAGAAATGTGTACTTATTAAATTCATTTTTTACTGTAGTACTTTATCACCTAATTCTTTCATACCGTTTAGCAGGTTATTGCCCTTTCACTTTGATAAAGGCTCAAAGGATTTATTCTGGCAAAGGAACAAAAACATGGATTTATTTGGCAAAAGAAAAACTCATCCAGGTAGTGAATTATATACTACAGAATATTAAGATAAATCCAACATTTTAACAAGATCATTTTGATTATGATATTTTCAACACATGGCTTAATGGGTTTTTGGAAACATGCCAAATCACATTTTAGACTTAAAAAGCTAGCCCTGGTGGAAAATGGGAATGATTCGTCTTCAGATACACACGTACTTAGGGCATTCTACAAACCCAGCATTAACCAGCGCTCTGGCTGACCAGAAAAACCTGAAGTCTGCTTTTCTACCATATTAACTTCTATTACTAGTAGGCAGTACTTGTCTGCTTGTATCACCCACAGGACCCCATTATGAACCAGTCAGAAGCAGTCTACTGACCAGACCCTAATATCTTAAGAGGATTAGAATAAGAGAAGGTGGCTTTCATTACGTGCTTTGATGCCCAAGCAGAAAATCAACAATAAGTTCATTTTCTTTAATGACATCTTTAGACCCCAGAGGTGGATTTGCCAACAGTGACCTGCTATGTCCTAGTCTCCTTTTTGGACTCCACTCATGTGGTAAAGTATGTGTACCACATCATATGACGGAGGAGAACCTCTCCTTCTTCCAGTGTACACCACAGCAATTTCTAGCTCTTTTTAAACCTACCAGTTAAATAATCTCCTCCTGTTAGATTGGTTACTTTTTTCCCAGATGATTCTTTTCTTGGAACATAACATATAAAGGTGTTTTTGTGTAACAGAACTACCAAACATTACCCATGCATATTTCACAGAATCATGGAATTGTTTGGGTTGGAAAAGACCCTTCAGATCATCCAGTCCAATCGTTAACCCAGCACTGCCATGTGTTCATCACTAAACCATGTCCCTAAGTGCCACATCTATGTATCTTTTAAATACTTCCAGGAATGGTGGAGATAACAGAAATTATTTCCCAAGCTCTTGCTCAGTAATGTCTTTTTAAATTAGCTTTTAACATACCAGCAACTAATACACAGGACATTCCAGTGTATGTTGGCAATGTGCTATTCTTGTAGCTGTAAGGATATAAGGCAGAGTACGGTAGGGAGAGGTAATGTATTTGATGAGGCTAGCTGGTACAGCTGGAAAAACTGAGAAACTTTCAGGTACAAAAATCAAAACTCTCTACTTCTTCCAGCTGTACCAGTTGGCTAAATAGGTGACATTATTTCTCCCTATAAACCACACATCCCTTACACTGGCAAAGCAGTATTTTGTCTGTGCTCACAGCTTTTAGATTCAGAATACTCTTTTGTTTCAGAATTACCATGGATGCGTGGAACAAATTTTTGTTCACTGGAATGACTAAGGGAGAGAAGAGCCATGACCCAAAGCTACTTCTGAGGGGATGTTCAGAGAGGTGAGACAAACAAAAAGAGTTAATGCAATGAAATCAGTCATTGGGTCTCGTGTGAGCAATACCGCAAAATTTGGGCTTCTGAACAGAAATTCCTCACAGTGCTCTAGAGACAAATAAAGGAGGTTCTCAGCATTTTGGTTCGCTAGCATTTTGGACCATGCTGCCAAGAAGACATGGCTAGGATGAGATTTACAGCCAGCAGCTAGATCAAGCACAGGTAACAGCCAGAAATAGCTACATGGTAAACTCCAGGGTTACACATTATTACTATGAAAACCAATAACAATTGCAGTGGGTATGTCTTATGTCCTGCACCTGTGATGGTTTCTTTCCTTCAAATGGGTTTTCTGATTTCTCCTTCCAGTGCTAGCCTGTCAAAATTAGCAATTTGCTCTCTCTAGGAAAGAGAAGGGGATGAAAGATGGCTTGCACATCAGCACTTGCAATGAAATGCTCAAAAATATTAAAATCAAGGTACTGGATCTTTAATTATTCTCAGTGGAATGGTTCTGATCTTGTATCAAATCTTGGTAGACTCTTACAAACTACAATGATGAAAAACTTAGAATTATTTGAATACTGAAAACCTTTAAATAACTCAGTGTAACAGAGCTACTCCCATCTCCCAGCATCAAAGCACATACAAACCCCACTGATGTCAGTAGGAGCAACATGGTGTGAGCATACCCTGAGTTTACAAATGCTCCTAATAGAGACAGCAATAGTACCAGATCTACCTTGGTGAAAACCACCATGAGCTGCCATATTGTACTGAGAAGGTAATAAGTTATTTTGAACAGTGAGATGAACACATTGTCCCTTCTCCCATCAGCATTCCTGCAGCCTGTTTCCAACTGCTGACTATAAAAGCAACATACCAGCAAATGAAACTTTCATCTTTTCAAAGATAAGAAGCATTGCTTCAGTGACTGCATTGGCAACATGGCTCACTATAATGATATCTTAATTATACTCTATGCCAATCAATCACCATACTGTGCCTCTGGTGACTTGTTAAAGGAATCCTATCTCTGATGAAATCTTTGAAGACCAGAAAATATTGAAAACCGCACCATGCGGTTTTCAACCATCTATCTGTTTTTTTCTTGGTGAGTAGATGAGCAAATTCTGAGCATTTGCAAAACGGTATCCAAGAAGGCAAATATGACAGGTCTTTGTTCCTCCCAGTTTTACCGTCCATGCACATATACACTGAAAAAACATCCAGTTACCATCTTAAAACTGAGTAGTTCAAATGAATTCCAGAAAGCCAGTAAAACAAGTTAAGTGAACTAGTTCTTAACATATAATAGATGAGTCTGCAGGCCACATTACTAAGCTTTTATTAACTGTTATTACAAGAGATGTTTCAGTGACTATTCATCTTGGAAGATCAGTTTTTCACATTATACTTATGTCTTTTAAAGGAGAACAAAAGTATGCCTAGGGATACACGCAAAACTTCTACTAGGCTAAATGTCTATTATACTGAATGGTACAAACTTGTCTACCCATTCCAGGTATAATACAATAATCCAGTATTGAAGACAATTAATTTTGTAGCCTATTTTTTTAAACGGTTGCAACCCGTTTGATTTTTAGAAAACTATCAAGGCTTATTATTAGGATTATTAATTTTGATCCTTCTAAGCTTGCCTTATCCCAACAAGATGCATTAACAATTCTTTTTTATGAAATTCTCTGAAAGAGAAAGCACTTGCATAAAATACTGACAATAGACTGAATGTAGTCCCTTAGTTCTTACCAGTTGAGAACAGTTTCTAAACCAAGACAATTTCCTTAATTCATTTACAGCAAAATTTGACACTAGCTTATATGTAGTAACACAAAATAATGAAAACAGGTGAATCCTACTTCTGCTCTTCCCTTGCTCTCCCTATCTTTTAAACACAGCACTCTTGTTTCTAGTATTGGCAGGATACTAGCTCTACTGTACGATGTATGAATATGTTGCCTATTAACTGCATGCCATCTACTAATGCAAATGCTTCATCTTTTATGGAAAATGTCTTCATCTGCTACAGCTACTTTAAGGAGATAAGTCTATTTGACAACACTGCAGTAATAGTAGCTCGTATTTCTTACAAATAAATTGCCATAGATGTTTTCATTTGAGGGTATCAATAAATAAATAGAATAAGAACTACCATCACTTTGCAGAAAGGAAACTAAGACACCTAATGGATAAGTGACATGTTCACGGTCAAAGAGATGTTTATACAACCCAGAGGAAAAAGACACTGATGATGGTTTGTCCAGCACCCTTTTCATTAGATCACACTGTCCAACCATGGCATTTACACCAATTTACCAGAGCACAATGCATAAGCTGTCAAAAGACTCAGAAAAAAAGACCATATTTTCATTCTAATGTTCCTAGATTACATTATCTTTCAAAGTCAACATGAAAATTGCTAGTCATGTATTTGCATGTTTAATACACCCATGCAGAGCAGCACAGGGCAAAGTACGAGCACGCATAAATATGCATTGTAAGCGCTTTCTGATAATTAAACCATAGCACTTCTTCTCATAACTAGCTTCAGTTCTCTGTGGTTCTCTGAAGGATCCTGTAGTAAACTAAGATTAAGATATGAATTTCCACTAGATGATTCACATTTGAAGAGTACATCTTTGTATTTGGAAAAATCTTCTGGAAAAAGAAATAGTAGATTAGCAGGAAGAAGCAGTAGAGACAGCTACTATAGACATTACGCAGAGTAGGAATCTCACTATCAAGGTATTCAAGGTAAACAACAAGTGGCAATAGCATGGATATTTCTGCCCTTCTGCATATTGATAATGAAAAATGCTCATATTAAGTATTTAAAAATTCATTATCCTATGCAATATTATTTGCAATAGCAAATTAACAGCAACAGATCCCATGCTACAGGTTTACATGGAACGGGTGTAAGCCTAAAAGAGGATTGCTTGTTACACATTCTTTACAGAAAATTTCTGTTACTTGACATTGAAGCTCACTCTTTCCAGAGACCCAACTTCTTTTTATTAAAACATGCCCTGCAAAAAGCAAATGATGTTGTGTGGTCACGTGAGAACAGCCCCTGCAGTGAGTCTGTGTGCCTGCACACCTCACAGAGGGTTTTATTCCAGAAAATGGACAGTACTCCCTCTGCCCCTCTCATACCTTTCCTTGGCACACCAGTGGTGCTTGTTCCAGCCACTGCAGTTGTAAATAGATATATACGGTAAGGATCAAGTACCTTGAACTTAGGGACACCTCAAAGGTGATCCAGTAAGGTCAGGAGGGCTCTGTCTACATCTCTTCTGTGCTGTTGTGTATTGGCCCATAACATTGGATCCTGGCAAACTAGGCTGATAGGTCACATCTGGATTCAACACAAAGTAACAAAATGCTTTGGCCAGACTTTTGCACTCCCAACACCTGTCACTGAACTCCTCTGATGTCACAGACAGCAAAATTTGGCTTATTACTGCACAAGCTCTGTAACAGAGTCATTTTAAAAACCATGCATTATTCCTGAACATAGGCAATTCTGCCATATAAACAAACATCAAAGTCTTACTTTATATCTAGACTGCAGAACATTTGTAAAGCAAACAGTACGTGCATGATTAATCTTTTCAGGAAACAATTTTGCCATTCAGTTTATCCAAGACTCCAGCAGAGGGAGCAGGACAGAGCAAACAATTAGGGTCAAAAAAAGAAAGATCAAAGATCAGATCAAACGCACCCAGTGCTGAATTAATCTGACAAGTATCTGACATTTCATTTTAGGTACAAAGATTCTGGCTCTCTGCTTTATTTTCATATCAAATTAATGTTGTTCACTAGTAAATTAACCATTTACTTTCAAAGCTGTTTCATGGCTGTTCATTTGAGGCTGAAGATTCAGTTTGGTAAGGAATAATTACCAGGCTAAGTTACAAAAACATTCCAACATGTCAATCATTTGCTGTACTTAACTCACATATTAAAAATCTTAAATAACTAAAGCAGCATTTTATAATACAGAAGCCAGCAGAAGCAGTTAAAAGAGGACTGAATGGAACTCCTCTTCTGCTCATGCCCACAGACTGTATTAGTACATTTTTACTTTGTGAGTTACTGCTTGTTTCTGCTGCACTAGTTCAAACAGATTATGAGTACTGCATACATGATTAATCTTGTTCAAATACTGAAACAATATACAACAGGAAAATATATCAGTTTTTATTGTAATTTATGATGACAACTACAAGCATGTTAATTGTGTTTTTCATCATTACCTGTTTGTTTATCAAGTACTGTTTATCTTATTTTGATGAAGAACAGCACAGTTAAATTGACAAAAGATATTTATTAGATGTGACCAAGTCTTGGAAGAAGAAACCCTTGGTTTCAGAATATTTTCTGCCACTCCAGATGTTGCTTATTTTTATAACTATTTGCTATGTAAATTACAAAAATACCTTTTTTTTCTCCCCCTGAATGACTGGACACATTCATCCATTTTAGAAACTGGGGATCTAATTTTCTTCTAATTCCCTGTCTATAATTTCATCCTTCTGGTTTCAATGAGGCTATTCCTAAATTATGGTTATTTATATGAGAGAAGAGCATGCACAAAAAGCAGAAACTAATTCAAAATATATCTGAGTGTAAATAAAGATTCAAAATATAATAACCCTAAAGTTATAAAGTGCAAATTTCTAAATTAAGTATTATGGGTCACCAGTCATTTGGTCTGAATACCTAACCATAAATTATGTGCAGCAGAGATTATATGTTACACAAACCAATTTTAAAACTCATCTTCACCAAAATATCCAAGATTACTTCTGTGAGGCTGCTGAGGGTGAAAATTAATCATGATTAGCCTGATTTCGTTTGTAACAAGATAGAGTATAAGTAATTTATTTTGTGCATCCTAATTTGCCTCAACTCAATTCCACAGCATGGATTTGAAGAATTTAAACCCAAACAGCTTTGAGAGCATCTGCTGCAAACACATTTCAACAGTGATGGTGTAAGCATGAGTATCTGGAAATCTGTGTACAACAGACCTGTATTCAGGGCAGGAAATACATATCCCTACCTTGCACAGTGCAAAGGTCCCCAAGGTACAGATGAGTGAGCTGGGTCCAGAGCTGGAAGATATATTACCATGTCAGGTGCCCTCAGAGAGACTAATTATCCCAGGTACAGAAGGATGATGCTATGACTGTTCCAATTTCACAACACAGGGTCTCTGCACAATGCTACTTTGTGTGACATAATGTAGCAGGTGTCGTGAATATATACATTTGGTATTCCCAAAATAGTTCACTGCAAAATACACAAACTCTGGTTTGGTAAGGGAGATGGCAAAATGTAAGTCAGTAAAGACAAGAGTCCACCCCTTTGATCTCCACTGATCGCCTGATCTTTTTGGTTTTGTCAGATGATTTAGCAGTAAAATGCTGGTAAGTTTCTTCGCTACTCTTATCCTGTAAGTTTCCATTTTCCTATGCATTGGTGCTGAATCATAAACTCAGAATCAAAACTGTTTAGGCTGGAAAATACCATTAATATTATCATGTCCAATCATTTTAGCAGAGCACTGTCACTTCTGCTTTTATTGCCATTCAGTTGTACCTTGTGTTGTTGAACAGTAATTGAAGAGTTTCAGCAAAGAAAATGATGCTATGCTACATTACACCTAACTAGAGTTCTACTTTGAAGTACCAATTTGATCATTTTTGTGCTGTTGCTTAGCTGAAATAATTATTTACAGAATCTTCTCTTTATTGTGCAGAGCTGTCATATTATCAACACACTCAGTTTCATTCAGTGTTGCTACCAAAAGAATTTCTCCTGCTCTCCCCCCTATTCCAGAACTGCTCATTCCTTGTGAGGATGCTGTTGAACAAGAGCTGGCAACTGATCTGTATTTAAAAAAATATCCATCAGGAAAAAAAAATCGGTTTTAATCGAAATCAGTTCCCTGAACTGGTTCACTACATTGGTGTTTGTGCCTCCACAAGCCCAAATATAGAGGAGAAATACATAAGAAAGGGGAAGCAGAACTGATTTATTTCAGTTGGCAGTTTTGGCTTGGACTAATGCAGGCTGATCTTATATGCAGGATGTAAATATTATAAACATTCTTCAGATATAGGAAGTCGCAGGGTTTTTTTTTATATGCACATCTTCCCTTTATGTCTGACAGAGCTTTTTTGCTGAAACACAATAGGCCTCCAGATCTGCCAGCTCCTGGCTGGCTGACAGCCTCTTCCAACACTTCCTACAGAGCTGAGAGGAATGACAAAACTGTCAGATCTTTCCTGACAGATTGAACACCCAAATTTCTGCAACAGTAAGTGCCAAGAAATACGTAGCTTGATTCTTACAAAGATAATGCACTTGAAAACACTGTATTTCTCCATCAGGTAATGATTTCTTTTTTCTTAAGTAATCAAAATTCACTTTCATCATGAGATACCTTCACATGGACTGGTATAAAACAGTCTTAATACACATAAATACCAGGTCCTTAAATACTGACGTCACTTAGACCCAGTCTCCACATGTTTTCTTCGCTTGTGACTGATCAGCTGCCCTTCAGATAGGCAGACTACTGAAACACCTGAGCAAGCTCTAAACAATTCAGTTCAAGGAGTAGGGCTGAGATGCTCTAAGTCACCCTACCAAGGAGAAATCTCCAGTAGAGAGACCTCATGTGTTGTATTGGGCTGGCACGTATTTCTCATGTGCTTATACCAGCACAATCATCAGGGAACAGAGCTGCACTGTTTCTGGTATAAAAATGCCTTTTCTTCTGAGAAATTATTTCCTTTTACAATGTAAATTAATGGGATCAGAGCTTTACAATTAACATGTGGAAGCAAAATACTTCAGAACTATTTCTACTGAGCCTAGCTGGGCTGTTCAGAGGATAAGCCAGTATTTAGTAGGACTAGAGGCAGCAATCTGATCCAGAAAAAATTATCTCTGTTTCCTTCCTTTTATTCATAGAGTTTATATAGTCCACTGTTCGGCAACCTCATTTTGAGGCAAATGATCCACACCTCTTGTGATTGTTATGACGATCAAGAGAAAATCTCTTCAGGGCAAGCAATTAACTGGTGCTGTTCAGCCAAATCCACTACCCTGTTGCTGATTCAGGCTTCAAATACGAATTTTGGATCTTCCTGGAGACAATATTAACAATATCACAAAACATCAGTAGCCAAAACAAACCTTTACCAAATGTAAACAGTTGCTGCCAACTCTATTGCACCTGTGTGCATATGTGAAATAGTGTGTCCTTACACTGCACCTGTCTGGTCTGCCTATTTTGCTCACAAAATGAACTTTCCACGATCTCTTTTATTTAGCTATTCCAAACGTTATAAAAATCTTGGAAACACTCAGTTGCCCTATTATTTACATGTCTTAAAACCTCTAATACAGCATGTCAATGTCAGCACTAGAACAGTGCCTGGGGGTAAACACCTGGCTCCACTGATGCTGGTAGCAAAACTCCCAGTGACTCCCAGATGGATGCAAGACATCATCCCAGGCCAACGAGTTCCCAATGCCAGGTTCTACCCAATAGGCAGTATTTCATGGTTGTGGAAATTATGCAAATAGCACACTGGCTTGCCTGCAGTAGTGCATTTTGTACTGATAGGTTCACAGGGAAGTTTTCTACTTATTTTTTTTAGCCCTTTTATAATTTCTAAAATCTGTCGAGTTAAATGCAAGATGTTGTGCGGGTCACTAAGGAGTGGAAAGGGTGACATTTTCTGCTGCTACAGCCATTCTTTGTTTTCTGTTTGCTTGTCATGCCTGATCCAATTTTTTAAGTACTTACCTTTTCGTTCCTGGTGTTTTTTCAAAGTGATGAGCTGATTCTGCTAATTTTTTCTTTCTCACTCTCTCTTTTCCATAGCCTTTGCTCAATTTTTCTTTAACATCAAGTTCAGGTTTCCAGTCAGCTCCATCAGAAAAACAGAAGGATTACTCAGAATCATGTACAGTGTGATAGAGTGAGAGACTGAAATGTTAATGGTTAAAGGCTCAAACAATCGGCCATTTGCAAAGGCAGTGGGTGCTTTGCTGACAAGGTGCAAGGTAACAGCCCAGGGGCAGAGGGTGTGACCACCAGAGGATGACCACCAGAAATCAACCTCTGTTCAGCAAGAAGCTGGGATTTGAACCAGGTAAAGGAAGAAGCTGATAAGAAGCAGACTCTGGGAGGTGGGGTAGTGTTTTTATCATGTCCTCCCTTACACAACTGTCTCAGGTATAACACCTCCCTTGGGGAGATACTGGGACATTCACACATAGGTCTGAAGGCGGTCATCTCTTCTGACGGGGCTTAATTGGCTCAAATACTCTAGTGAGAGGCAGCTGTCATGTCTTAGGCATCATAAACCATCAAAGACTCCTGAAGCACCCCTAGACTCATTTCTAGGTCTTTCCACCAGAAGATGCACATGATCCACAGTGTTGCATCCGACAGTGTAAAATTCCTCCCCCCCCGCCCAGAAGAGGTACCTGGGCATTCCCACCTGTACCTCACAGTACCTTAACCCATTGAACTTTGTGTTTCGTGGGCTTCCCCCACCCCTGGCAGATCAAGACTGTGACCATCACTTGGATCAGCAGACATCAAAATTGCAACAATCAAGTTTCGTTGCTGGATCCATGGGTGGTAGTATCTTTCTACTCTTATCCTTTCTTTCTCCCTTTCTTCTTCTAACTTCTTCTCAAAATACATTGTAAGCTAGACAAAAAAATTTCAGTCAATGCCTTGTAAGCGCCTTTGTATGTCTGGATAAGTAAAGTTGCCTAAGTTTATTTACAATTTGCCAAGTACCTTATTCTACCTTAATGTTCTAAAGTTTGCAAGTAAAAGTTTGGTACTGAATGTCCTGAGAATTTTATTTTCTCCCGTGCACCACCCAGAGCGAATCAAACAACATTCCCCTAAACCTGTGGAGCAGAGTAGGGCATAAGAGATGGTTCTTTCTGGGTGAAGATGCACCACCCTTTTTTAAGAACTAGAAGCCTTAGACAATCTGGGAGTTCTCCTATAGGCTTTGTTTGCTTTGTGATGAACAGGTAGCACAGTTGAACACCACAACACCCAACTGCTACATGACAGTGGCTCCTTATGACCACTGGTCACCTTGCACGAGACAGTACCTGCCACATGCTGTTACTGCTGCTCTCCTTCCCCAAATGGTGGCAAAATGGATGCCAGCCTGAAAATGGTGCAGATATAAATGAAATATGGGACAGAAGTAAAGTCAAAGCAGTCATTAAGCAGAAGCAGGTCTTCTGCTACGAGGTGTTGGCCTATTTTCCACATTCTGCAGAATGCTGTCAGCCTTCCTTTCCCTTCATGAGGAGTTTGGAGTTAGTGGGATGCACAATGACATTCTTCACACCACACACTGGGTATAAAGAGACTACAGCAGCCCACATCCTGGCTTTGTTCTCCTGTCCCATGAGGGGAATGATGTGAAGATTAGAGGTAAAGGATGCCCCCTCAGTCATGGCCTTAGCATTTGAATCTCAACTTTTCACATACTTGTGACAGACTGAAGAAGACAGCACCACATGGTTTTACATGCATAAATACTGTTGCTATTAAAAGGACCACAGAGAGGATTTTGTGGGCATTTGTTCTGACTGAAAACCACAAATCTCTCAGGAACTTCATGAATAAAGCCCCAGTATATCCTTGCATAATCCACCAGAGATTCCAGAGATCCCCTTTTCCAGAACTGTGCAGCAGGTTCTGCCACTTTTTCATTTGTACAACTTTATTAAGCTCTTCAGAATTTTCATCTTGAATCCTGCTGATTCAGAACAGCATGGGCAAAAGCCAGGACTTCAAGCTATCCTGATCTTAAATTAAAAACCCTTTAACTAAAACATGATCATCTAAGGTTCATCAACTTTTTTCCCGAACTGAATCCCATAAGGGACATCTTTTAATAAAAGCATATGGTTTGAAAATGAATTTTTAAAGAACCAAAGAAAAGAAATAACAAAGAAACAGGTTTTAAAATGTCTGTAGAATAAAGGACATTATTTGAAAAAATTAAACTCAGGTGATTTGTCTTGTCACATGTATAATGTATGAAGTTCCTTTTCTTTGAAAGCCAGTGTTAGAGAAGGAAATGGTAGCATTGTTAACAAATGCTATAGGGCAGAGAGTCTTTCTTGGGCAATTTTTCAATTCCTTGGAATTTTTGAACTTGTATTTTGCCATTTCCAGCTCCCATATTAAAAATCTATTAGCAGAAAGCCCATTGAAAAACTGACCATGAGCACAAGAGACTTTTTCTGGAAACACTTCTATTCAGTTCTCATGCCTGAACAAAAGCAGATTGGCACATTCAGTTATATACAAACGCCTTTCAAAGGGGCCACCCCCCCTTTTCCCAAAGCCACGCGTTTCAGGGCTCTATATGCTGAAGGAAGCCAGTGAAAGGTTTGGAGGGGTGGGGAGACCAAGGGCTTCCACTGAGATCCTTCAAAGTCCTCGTCTTCTATAGTGGGAGGATTTCCCTCTAAATCCCTTTCAATAGCATATTGATGGCTTTGAAAGCTTAAATGGCATTTGTCAACCACCAGTAAATCTTGAAAACTGTTTCTGCAAATAGCCCAAATCCAAGTCTCAGATTTTCTCATTAATCTGTACGTAAGGCCACTGAAGACTTTTTCAGAGCCTACATAATGCCTGGATTAAAAGGTCCATTCAGAACGGAAAACTTTAGCATTCACCTTGTGTACATAGCCATTTCACCAGTGGTATTCATGGGTTGTTATTTCAACTCTGCATTTGTCCTGCAAACAAGACATTTTGCCACAAAGACTTGGTAGAGACATTCTTCAGTGAATTACTGAAACCTAGCCCCACTATTTGTCACGGTTTGTTATTTTTATCAAGTGTAATCAGTTCAAACAGAAACCCTAGACTGACAACTTTACAATTATGTTACTATTTTAAGACTGGAAGGTATGTTTCTTCTAATTCAACAAAGAAACTGATTAAAGCACAACCTGATTGCTTTATCTAATGAAACAGTCTAAAATTTCCCTTAATCAGATGTCAGAACTTTTTTGTTTGTTTTATATTTAAAGTACAGACAAGGAATTGATATTAATCCTTATTCAACATTTCTAATTTATGACATTTTATAAAAAACTTTATATACTTACAAGGCTTAATAATTTCTAATATGTTACATACTGCTTTGTGTTTGCCTTTTAGGACAATATAGTTTGAATTTAACTTTCTCCAAATAAAGCTAATGACAGGCTTTAAACCCTCAAAACCTGTGCCCCTTACACACACAAACTCTTTTTTTAGGCTGTTCTTACATCCCAAGGACGTTTTTATTCTCTTCTTAAATTTTTTTTTCATTTTGTATCCAATAGCTTAAACCAGCGCCAAGGTATGAGCTACTTTGACAGGCACAACGCATTATTATTATTATTATTATTGAAATAATATGGTAAAAATGTTTATGCACCACCGAAAAGAAGAAAAACAGAACAACATCACACATTGGAGATCCCAAGCAAAGTTTAAGATGCCAGTGATGCAATGCTACTAAACTTTTTCAATTTTAAAAGAAAAAAAAATTCAGACCCCATCAAATTTCCCCCAATCCAGATGGATCTCATTGTTTGAACAAATCAACCTATCCACCATATTGGAAAATTTTACTGTGAATGTCAAGGCTACATAGCCGGGGGATCAATGAAGTTCACTGGACAACCCTCACCAAGATACACAAAGATTATCCTTCCCACTAGTGCTTTTGAAAGGGAGAAGCTTAGTCCCATCCATCTGCCCGGTGTGCCGTTCCTTTCCTTTCCTTTCCTTTCCTTTCCTTTCCTTTCCTTTCCTTTCCTTTCCTTTCCTTTCCTTTCCTTTCCTTTCCTTTCCTTTCCTTTCCTTTCCTTTCCTTTCCTTCCTTCTTTCCTTCCTCAGTTTCAGTCTAGCCCTTATTCAAAATCAACCACCCTGAGAATTATACTATAAGATAAAGGACTAACTTATACCAATTTCCATGCCAAGTGTATAATTTCCTAATAAAACTTTGTAAGTTTTTGCAGACCCTCTGACTTTTTTCATTCCTTTTCAACCATGGGCATGTACAAATATTAAGTGGTCTCCTCCTGTTGGGGGTTGGACATCACAATGTCCCACACTTCTTTTGCTATCCAAGGAAGAAACCTTGTAATTTAAATTTGGAAACTCTCTGCAGCTTGGACATGGCACACAGATCATCCACGCTCAGCCCAACTTACTGTAAAACTTACACTAAGCCTGTCACACAAATTTAAAAAGAATGTGTTTTCTACTCCAAATCTCCCCCCCTCACACAGGTTACTGTGCTAACAATACTGCAATTCTCTGTGTATCTTTAGGATTTCTGGGGGAACTATGGCATGGCTCTGGGCTGACTAAAAGTAAACTAAACTGCCAGATCTTTTCAGCTGTGGGTCATCACTTCTTGAGATCATTTGCCTGGCTCCCAACCAATGCTGTTCACACAGTAGAGGATGCACTTCCTGTAGAGCCCATATCATATGTATCCCATGGAGACATATCAGATAACCTGGAGTATTTTAAATGACACAAGGCAAGTATGGGTGAGCAGCTAAATTAGAAGACAAAATGTATGCACAATATTTATACTAGTGGTAGAACAAGGAAATTAGCTGAAGAAATCTGATTCCTTATCTGCACCAAGACAAGTTTTCTGACATCAGAAGTATACTGTAATGCCTGGTTGGTTATTCAACCTTTCCTTTTAGTGAAAGAAACTAGTTTTCTTTACATAGAAAAGTGAGAAGCTGTCTTTACGTTTGTCAGTACATGTTAAGACTTGTGACTTGATTGTTGGGCTTTCTTTTATAAAACGTAAATAGGGAGATCTTCCTAGAAATACAGAAAACTTAGTAAGGAGGACTTAATAAAAATTAGTAAAACCCGAATGAAAGTGAATACAATTTAGGCTGTAACAACAATTAAAACACTTTTGAAATCTTTCATCTCTGTAAATCAGTATGTGTTTCCTGAAAGCAGAGCTTAGACAGCCCAGTTTCATGTAGGTTTCAATCTTGTAGTCAGACTCCTTTAGGCTCAATGAGGTGGAACAAATTTCTCTTCCATGCAGTTCCTTAGGTGACTCCAGATAAAAATCATTCTTTTTGGTAAGGTTAGTGCTCAGGTAAGGTCAGGCTCAGCATTTTGCTGATGGTTTCCAGATGCCTCAGAACAAGGGCAGAGCTTACACATATCTTCCTTAAAAAGTCTACATAGATCTGGCTTCATATGTGTGTTGAACTCTTTGGGACTAGAAACGAGTGATATTGGAAAATTGTGAAATTTTTAAAACTGTTTTTCTGCACCATTTTGACAACTATGTATTTCCATATTACCACAAGAAAGCAGTAATAGCTCAGCCTCATAACGAACAGAACACTATGGAAGAAGGACAACGTTCATAATTAGAGTCAGTGTTTTACAGGGTTTATCTGTAAGAGTTACAGATAGTCAGACTTCCTCATGGTTTTCTTTTGGGAAAATTCTAAAGATTTAGGAAACTAATTTCTGTGCAACTCAAAAAGAGGCACAAAAGCAATCTCCAGTCCTTCCTCAGGTCTGAATAACAGCTGTAGGAATCCAAACTCTAGCTCTCATCCTACAGAAAAAGTGGTGTCATTCAGAAGTCTGAAATGGAATTGCTGTGCCTTCTCTTGAGAGGGCTGGGGGAGCAACTTCTGCCCACCTGTATGCAAGAAGGATGTTTGCTGCCAACAGGTGGGGGGAATTACGTGCTTGCTATCTTTTCCCTCCTGCACTTTTTGTACAGCAATATTCAATTATGCAATACTTTTCAAGGAACAACACAAAGAGTTAACTGCTAAGTAGGAGTTGAGGAGACTGTAGGGTGGGAGACAAATTAATTTTGCTGTGGCACTAAGCAATGCAATAAGGAAATAAAGAAAATACAGGTTTGAATATCAAATCAATGCTTTATCTATGAGGTGGTGCTGCCTCCTTCGAACGAATAAATACTCCCAGCCTAAACACAACTCTCAGGGATGTTTCAATGAATGCTTCTACTTTTTTTATAACTATTACATCAGTTTTTATTTTTGTTACCATGTCCTCACATTCAAACTAACATAGCTTTTGCCATCACATGGGTTGGAATACAAACACTGCACATGATCACAATGTCAACATATTTTAGGATGTAGAAGGCAACTGAAAAATTTTTTATGTACTTCAGTTTAAGACTGCTATCATACAGGAACAGAGCTTTTTTTCTTCCCCTCCAAATACTATTCAATGCATCTTGCTGGCAGGGGAAATTAATTTCCCAAACTTTGTCTTTAAAGGATATTTTTTTTTTAATAGGAGTGTCTTTGAGATAGAACACATGCCCCTGTTTCTCTATCCACACCATAAAATGTTTTTCCCATTCATCACCAATAGCTGCCTTTTTGTTTTCCTATGAAAGCTTTTATAGAGCGTGCCCCCATATTTTAGCTGTTCCTGACATAGTGGATCCACAATCCCAATTATGGTTGTGGACGGCAATACAACTGTAACATAAATGATAAACAGAGTCCTTAAGCTTATCTGACTTTTTAAATAAAACTTTGAAAATACAAAGAGGTAGGTGGACAGAATTATTAAGCAAGCTGGTTGTAACTGCCTGTTGAACTAATCAATTTATATAAAGACGAGGAAACGTAGGGGAAGACATATTAAAAATGAAGTATTCTGCAGCCTATGGAATTCAGTAAGATCTGAATGAGCAGATTGTCTAGATAAAGATGGCATTCCATTATGTCTGCATATTAAGAGTTATACTGTGAAACTTAGCATTTTGCAAGACATCTTGATTTATAGTGAAGTAGAATAGCCAAAGCCAAGGAGGAGTGACAGCTCCCAGAAACTCAGCTGAGGCACATTACACCACAGTGCATGCGTCAGGCTAGCAGTCACAGTTCAGGCCCACAGAACCACGCAATTGTTATCTAATAGAATCAGAAGACTGGGATATCCAGTAATTCGGCTTTGGCTATGGCTACAGAGTTTTTGATTTCACTATTATGGCCTCAGAAACCCTCATCTTGAAGCCTTATGGTAGCAGCAGATCCAGACGTTAACTAACCACTGCATTATTCTAATGCAATTGTGGAAAAAGATCATTAAAATGCCTTGTGAAATCAAACAGCATCCTCTCAGAATGGCAGATGTACTGTTTACATGGGATATGCTTTTTCCATAAAAGAGAACAGAAGCTAAATATACTAAAACTCATGTGAAATTAGTCTTCAGAAACATTTAGCTGTGTAACATTATAGACCATGGTGAACAATGATATCCCAGCCCAAAAAAGCACCTTAATCAGGGCCTCTCTCCTATGGCACCATCCTATTTTCAATTAACAATGCTTTCAGATGAGCCGAAAAGGGTACTTTGCTCCCACCATTACAATTTCTGCTATTCTTTTCTTTACCCTTTACAAAAGCATGAAAGCATTGGATTGCTAATTACTTTTATCTAGCCTATAGGAAAATTAGTTTATCTTCCTGATCAAAGCAAATTAGGCAGATCATGGCTGATTAGAATGCAACAGTAAAATCTCCATACTTTCTATTCCACCCCCTTTTCTCTCAGAAATGGGGCCTGTGTCAAATATGTAGGTATTTCCCACGGCCAGTCTGGACTCGGTTTCCAACGGGCTCTGGGGCTGGGACAATGGTTCTTACACAGACACTGAAGTTCTTTAGTTCACTCATTGTGCAGGGAAAGAACTGGTAACCCCTTAGCTAGCATTTGATGAAACATCTAGATTTACATATTTCCCTAATTGCATTTTTTGAATGTGAGGGAGATTTATCTGACCAGAGTTAAATGCCTCCTTTATTATACTACTGAAAATACAAACCTATGCTCTCCAGGCAGAGTTGCACTTGGTTCTAATCCCTGCATTAAAACACTGGTTTCCTCTACACTGGGACAAAGCAATGTCTACCTTTACTTCTCAAAGCACTATCTAAAGAAGGCTTGACTACTTGCTCCCAAGGTGGCTGCTGCATTACATTGCAAAACTGAATACCATTACTCCTTCTAAGTAACTGCATTTTCTATCACTCTAGTATTTTACCCTTCACTTTTTACCCTTCATAACTCATTCCCCCTCAATTTGTGTTCTATGGCTTTAACAGATGAAAGCCAAGCTATACTGCTACTTTATTTATAACCAATTACTATAAATTAACAGTAAATCTCACATTTAGCTCCATTTAAACATCACTATGCAGCTGCCCATTTGAAAATAAAATGGTTGCCTTCTTTCACTTCAGTGGGCACAATACAAAACATCCATTGAGCTTTTCCTTTATTGCAGCTGCCAATGCCCAGCCGACTTTTAACAAACCAACCAAGCGGAATAACAATGCAGCTGCAACATTTTATGGTATTTCTGTTAGTTCGCTTTTGAGACTGAAGGTGTTAATTAGGAATCAAAGAATACAACCCTGCCAGCTTTCTTTCACAAACTATACTCTGGCCATTCCAGTTTTCAGAAGGAAAATAAATCTAATAAAGGGACAAAAATGTTGTTTGTCACACCAGTAACGTGTATTTAAGATCCTTTGACTACAAGCTTTTTATGTAGTCTTGTCAGACAGGCTGAAAATATTTTTTCTTCTCTTTTCTCCTTTCTTCAGGCTTTTTCTGAATACTGATTCTAGGATTGTCTGGAAGGGTGAAAAAAATGATAGAAACTGGAATGCTTGATGGGTTAAAACTGGTTTGCTGAGCAAACCAGCTTTAGATCAAATAAAATAATAATTGCTCATTTTTCTATTCAGCTGTAAGTTATTTTGAAGTACAAATGATCTGTTCCTGTTACAGAGTTTAGTAATTCTGTAATTAAAAAGTATCATTTAATATTACAAGCATTTAAATATATGCAGATGTTTTAATATTAGTACATCAATTGTTCTGTGGAATCTCACTTTAAACCCCAAAATGTTGAAAAATATCTGTAAAATATATATATTCGCATGTACCGTGCAATATATATTTGATGTTTTAGTTACACTTATTAACCACAATCATGTTAGATACATTCAAAGGCAGCAGCATGTGTCACTATCTTTAATCTTTAGTCAAAGCTAAAACCTTAAAATAGGTTTATGAAGTTAGCGCAACTGAGAATTAGTCAAGCTTGCTGGCTTACTCAGCAAGAGCTTTCACTGTTAAATACACAAATCATGCCAAAATCCATTAATCCTGCCAGGGAATGGCAGAAAGAAGATCTGGTTGTTGATTTAATGATAATGAATTGAGCAGGCTCTTAAGGCTACCTGCAGAGTTTTCTAAACTGTAAAACAAAGTCCGTTTTAATAAACACTTTTTACAGAAGTATATGTAAGTTTTCTTTACCTTAAACACCACATAAGAGAAACAAGAGTCTAAAATACAGCTCTACTTACCTGGTTATACATTTAATATAGTTTCTTATAATGTTAAGTATATATAGAGGGTGATCCCAAAATGTATCTGAGGGTTCCGATATTTGATAATTGAGAAATACAGAACAGCCTTGAAAATGTTAAAATACAAATCTTAGCCAAAAAAAAAAGTTCTGATGAATGTTGTCATCATGCTGTATGTCTCACGTAAAGTGCAGTTTCTGGCTGCTGTAAGAGACTCACAATGTGATGACCCAGTTATAAAGGTACATTTTCTTCAGTGCCCCTAACTGTACCATTTCTTACATTCCTGAATTTTAGAAAAGTTAAACATAAAATTGGAAGATTTACTTTTTTTTTTGAAAACTAATATGTTTGCCTTTTTTTTTTTTTTGTAAAGGAATAATATGAGATGATAACCTAATAATCTGGTTGATTGCTGTATTTTTACTTGTTGAGCATTGATTGTGGATGCAGAATTTGGCTGATTTTCACAGCAAGCAACAGCAGCTGGAAGACAGAAGTGAATATTCCCTTTCTGCATATGGAATTTGGTAAAACCAGCAAATATATTTGAAATTGGCTGCTGCAATCACTTCTTAGAATGCTTTTATTCTGTTATTGTATCATAATACTGCTACGGTATCCAAAGGAGTGAAATTATTTTTGTAGCAAGACATACTTCTTTCTATAGGGTTAATAATCATTATCAATGTCAATAATTTGTTCTGGATGATACACTTCATGGCTTTTTCAGAGCAAGGTGACATTTTCAACTGTAAGGTCATATCTGATGCATCTTTCACTTTCTTAAACGTGGCCTTGGGTGCTCTATAGACTAATGATATATATATCTGGGGTGAAGTTTGCCATTAGGCCAACAAAAATGTTTTACCCACACTTCAGTATGGAATAAAGAGGATTTTTTTTTCTTACTTAGGAAAAAGTATTTTCCCCAGTCATTATTTTGAAATTATCTGTGTGTATATATATGAAATTTGGTGCATATACTTCATATTTACTAGACTTACAAACTGTGACTTACAGAGCTATGTCTGGGTGAAATTTTTCTCTTGGTTGACTACTAAATTGAAGCACTGTAAATGAATTCAGATTCTCCAAGAAGGTTTAGCTGCTTGGTTTTGCCGAATTCTAGATTCATCTGGAATACTCTAAAGAATTTATACTGTGTCTGTTATTAAGCATCACCAATGAAATTTTTACAAAATATTGTTCATCAACTATACCAAATTAATCAAGGGAAAAGACTATTGCTAACAAGCACATGACTACAATTAAATCAAAGATAAGAAAATCCCACCCTTATGGTTTTCTGCCGAGTCATTTTTGCATAGGAATCTGCAATGGTGCAAGGGCACTTTGAAAGTTTTCTGATTCCCTTCATCTGCTCACTGAACTCCCAATCTGTTGTCCCTGTCCCTTCAGCCCTGCTGGTTCGGCTGTTTCTGTGGCTACATTCTTAAGCATATCAGTGAAATGAGATACATACTTTTCAACCACAAATGTGTTTCTTTTTAAACTAGATTATTTCACAGAACTGTTTAGGAGCACAGTCCAACAAAGAGCTGAGTCAGCACAGCTCAAAGACACGGAGCCTAGAGCAGGAGGGTGGGAACAACTGGCTCCAGGGGGAGGGAAAGGCCAATATGGACATCTAAACATCTCTCTGTTTCAGAGGGACTCTTAATATGGAAGCACACTTTTTCCTGAGTTTCCTATTCCAACTCCAATCTTCCAGAAAATTTTGAGCACTACCTTCTTCCAATTCTGTGAATTCAGAAACTTAACTAGCAAAGACAAGCAACTCCTACACAGGGAATTCTGCTGCAGAAAGCAAGTTCTTTTCCCAGTGCCCTGCCCTGCTAAGCAAAATCATCAACTGCGCTTGAGCCAGGACTCTCAGGAGTCAGCACACATGCTGGCACCTTGGAAGTTCACTTTTGTTGGTCTACTTTCTCTAAGTTTTTCCTCACAGATCTAGCCAGTCCTAAATCTGTTTCCTTTCACAGCTTGGAGAAAGAGCCCATTTTGGTTTCTTCTGCTTTTGAATGATGAAATTCTGTGCTTGTGGGACCAAAAGTGAAAGTGTATAGATTAAACCCATCAGAAAATAAAGCATACAAATCAAGCTTTTCCTGCCCTCTTTCACTAAAGCACTTATGTTGTAAGATTTCATTACATACCCTCAAGTACAGTTTTTGGACTGAACCCTACATGTCCACAGTGTCTTCATTCTGTTGTCCTTTCTGGCAGAGTAATTAGAGCAGAAAACAAACTGGCTCTCAAAGGTAGCTTCTGCAATGGTGGCACTGATTTCAATTACTCTGCATTTTTTTCATTTTGGTAAGTAAGTAATTCTTTAAAAAAATTGTGTTCACTAGACATTCACTATTTATTTTGAGAACTGTAATTTAATGGAATTTAAAAAATCCCAAACAACTTACCATAAGAGCACACAACACAATAAATATTGTAAGGCTCAAAACATATGCCAAGAAGCTCTTTCCCAGCCTGTATACAGGCACATACAATATCTCTATGTATTATGACAAGTGGAACTTGGAAAGGAAATAGTCTTCTTTATCTTATCAGGTAATGTCTAAAAAATATAAGACATGTAATTCAGATTCAATAGCTACAAAAATCTTAGGAAAAGTCTCTTCCTAGATCTGGAATAGTAATCTAAGAAAAAGCTTTGTTTTCTGGTGTAAGGCATTGAAGATGGTAAGGATAAAGGTCTTGAAAGCTGTGTAGGCACTTAGAGATGCAGATAGCAAACACAGACATACTAGGAAGGGAGCAGGCACTGAGCAGAAGACATGGAGGTAATAGTCTCCACAGCTGATTGCCTGACGTCACGCCAGTCGTAGCACAATCCGTCTTTCCTTCCAGACACAAACCAGCTAGGTCAACAGCTGTATCCAAAATAATGTAACTGCCAGATTCCCATGAACACAGGATATCTTGGTATCCAAGGAAAAATTTAAGGTACAGCTGAGTACTATTTCCCCTTTGACAGAATGAAGGATTCCAATACGGAAATAGATACACTAATTTTTCTATCTTAACATATTTAACACTTGAAAGATAGGACTTAAAGGGTGTGTGGAGGCACTGCACTATAGAGAAGCACTGCAGCTGAAATCATTACCCTGAAGATGCACACATTGGCATTAGCCTACACTTGGTCATGGCCCCAGAAAACATAATATGTAAAATAAATCAAATCATTTTACTGGCGAGCTGTACTTAATACTAGCAAAGCTTATATTTATATTGTCATGGCTTCTGCATGTGAAAGTTTAAGAACATAGATGTAATTTCCTTTAAGATCCAAGGAAAGCCAATGATTTGAACTACTAAACTAAACTTACAGTTCTGACAGACAGTCATTTTTAACAGAACTGAGGAAGAGTGGACCAGTCTGAACAGTCCTCATTTGCCTCCAAGTAGCTCTCCTGGGATGGGACAGTGGTATATGTCAAACCTCCTCAGAAGCCAGACAAAGACATTTTGCATTCTCTGCTTGAGAGTTCCAACTACTGGAACAATTCCCTATATATACATGAGCTGACTGCTTTTCTAAGAAGCCTTTCTTTGTGAGCTGTATTGCTGTCTTAAGTAAGATACAAAGGAAAATACTTTAAAATAGCAAAGTATACCTCTAGCCACCCCTGCTCCTGAATTTTAGAAGCAGCGTGAACTCTACTCCAATATCCCTTACTGAATTCTTCTTAGTAAGTAGCGCAGTAAATGGCATCACGTGCTCTGCGAAATACTGATGGAGTAGCATGAGGGACAGGACAGGTATTCAAACTGGTAATCAACCTTTTATTTGTTTTAATATCACTAAGCCTTATGTATATACTTACCCAGTGACATGCCAGACTTGTTTCTCTCCAGCAGGAATCTACTCAGAAAACTGCAGGTCTATTTAATGTCGTATGCTTGAAGATATTATTCCATTGGTCTAACATGCACTTTCATTTGTCCAGTTTGAATTTTTATCCATCAATATTGTTTCTCATGTTAATTAATATGTTAAAACTCAAAATATTATGTTAATACAATTTATTCTCTGAGTGCTTGATAATAATTTTAAAGTTAGTTTATGATGTCATGCCATCAGCAAATCTAACCATCATCTTGCCTACTAAAACATTTAATTACGTATTTTTACTAAAACTGGAAGTCAGAGGCAACTGCATGAACAAGATTATTATGAAAAAGAAAGAAATAAAACCAATATTCACAGGAAATAAAACTCTTGATTTTACGTGATCTGCATTATCTATTTTGGTGGATGATGACATTAAAGGGAACATAAATATCTGAATGTTGTTGGGGTTTCTTTCTCTACTTTTAAAACCCTGTGTTCCTGAAATCAATCTCTGTGCACAGTTCTTTCTTTGTATTTCCCCTGACACAGAACAGAATATTCAAAACATGTCTTTTTTAGCTAGAAGTGAAAACATACATATAGTACATCATTAAAATACTGACTCAAGAATTATATGCTCTGAAGCAGCACTGCAGAATCATCTTATGATGCAATTTCAAAGCTTCTATCTCATGTTCTAACTGCTGAAAAATTCTCCTTCATTTTTCATCTTCATCAATAATTGTGCCATAGTGTATAAAGAAAAATTTTAAATTCCCTTTGTCCTCTGTCATTCTTCCACTTGGTGCAAGCCCTGTTTGTTTCAGGTCAGCTTGCACAGCTTCGGACCGTGCATTCCCAAAGTGCACCCAGGGTCACTGCTTCTCACTCTGCTTGAAGACTTCAGTTTGCCCAATGAGCCAGGAGCTGCTCCAAGAGTTAAACAGCATACAGATATACCAGTTGCTTGGTCCACTCCTTAGACCCATCTTCTACTGTCCCATTGGTTAGTGCTGGCCCAAGGCATTTCATTGTAAACAGACTCAGCAGCATAAAGGAACACTCAGTTAATATATAAACCTGCTAATAAATGTTAAATTACTGAGTCTTTTTATTTCTGGAATTTTTTCTGATAAGCAACACCATTTTACAGATAGAGAAAAAACATTTATCTTTAATACTAGTAGTTATATTACTAACTGAAAGAACATAGACATAATACTTTGCTGGTAAGCTGCATTTTTTTTCCTTTATGTCTTTCTGTTATAATTCTCCTGTGGCTGGGACATCCATCCATTTACCAAATTCATAGTTACATGAAGATACACAGATTTCTTACTTTCATTTCGTCATTACCGAACAACCACCTTAATAGTGCTTTATAAAAACTGTGAACACAACTTAATGAAAGCTCTTCACGGTAAGATAATCCAAACCACTAATGAATGTCATTAACAATTAATTACTATCATTGCTACTTAGGTAATTACTCATTCACCAAATACTAAAAAAAATCTGCTTGTGTATTCAACACATGGAGATATTTGGATAAAGAGAGAACAACTTCCCTTAGATTAGACTCATCATGTCCCAACAGAATCCTCTACAATAAAACTAACTGTGACATACCAGGGGTTCAACCCACATCATTGAAAGGAGTTTCAGTTTTAGCTTCATTGGGAACCAAACTGGCTTATAATTAGTTTTCACAAACCCTTATCAGAAGGGATTAAACTAGCAGCACACTGAGAGCAGGCAGCATTTCTTTATAGACTTCCCACACAGAGATACAACACTGCAAATAATACCATCCAGTAAATCTGTATATTACAAATTCCTTGTGAAATCTGATGCTCTTCCAGCACTGCATTATGGAAAGACAGGCAGGAACATAGAGCTGCATGACTACAAAATGCTGTATCCATGATTGATGATAAATGTAGAAAACAGACCACATCTGGCTTCAGGTTTACAGGATTCTTCACAAATTGACCAGAGACAGCCATTGAAAGCAGAACAGCTGAGGCACCAATATGTTCAGAAATGTGATTTTGATAACTCTATTTGTTATGACAGTTGTTTCTGCCTATGGTAAGTGGAATGAATGTACCACAGCGCTGTGTAAGCATCCTCCAAGAAAACTGTTGCTCTGTTCACTGAATGCTATCAACAATGGCCACAAAAGGACTGAAAACCAAAGGAAATTTCTCCCTTCCTCAAACTCCTGCAAAATCTGTATAGTTGACACAACTCCGACACAACACAACTCACCTGCCAGAATCTGCATCCTGACGCTAACAAGGCAATAATGATGATCACTTGGTTGTATGCCTAAAACCTTTTTTTCAAAAGAAAAAATTGACTTTATTTATTTCAAAAAGACGGACACTGTGCATACTAATGACATAATAGAAGCTTTTCTGTCAAGAGTTGGCACTTTAAAACCAAAGTAGATGCTTAGATTTAATTACATTCACTAATACTTTTCAAAAATCTTCAAATTTTTCAAATTCAATTTATTTTAGCAGTACCGATTCCACACAATTAAGTTGGTTCCATTAGTATAAGCACAGCAGAAACTACGTGAAGTCTTCCTTGGCACAAATCTATTAATTTACATGGAATAGCACACAGAGATGGATCTGTGTCATGAGTGGGTGTCTTAGGTTGCTCAAAGAACCACTGGCAAAAGCAGGTTTAATATTAAAGTGAAAGTGTGACAAAGCTCATTGGCAAGGTTCATTCTGCTGCTTACTAGATGATTAAAGGAGACAGAGAAAAATCAGACTAAAATCTAAAATTCGACAAAAATGATCTCTGTAGAGGCTGGGGATGAAAAAAAGGGTAAGGATTAAAAGGAATAAGAGAGACTCCTCCACTTAGCTACAAAGTTTAGAGTAAACCCGCCTGCCAAACTGAGCTCTAGACTTGTCCAATGGCTTACGCCTAAAGATTTTAACCACATTTAAACTTAGCAGCACTTAATCAATAGCCTAATTTAGACAATTTATCAAAAGAGTCAATATAATTTATTAAAAGCACAATAGCAGTTCCTTTATAGAGCTACCTTATGAATCTAACTGACTTAAAAATCTGACAGAGAAACATTTGCAGCACATTTGCTGCAGCACAGTCACACTCACACACACAAACACCTAAAGGAGTATGTACAAAGTATAGATCTGTGAAAAATTCCCCTTTAAGTGCAGTACTCATATCAGATGCCCTTGCATCTTCTCTACGGGTGAAGGTTTGAGTCTCAAGGAGTGGGGATACTGACCGAGGTTCTGTGGGTGGCATTTGGCAGTGATCCTACAAGTATAGTGAATTATCAAGTTTGCTGGCTCTGAGAGGTGTCCCACTCAGAGGGAGATTCCTGGTCACAGGCTGCTGTGAACCAGGAGAGCTCAAAGGGTCTCACTTAGTACTGCTGTTTACAGGGTCGCAAGGGAGTTGGTTTTAGTCACAGTAATTTTCCATTGTGGTCACAATTCGGGTTGGTAACTTTCTTTGAAAGCTTGATAACAAAAACGTTGTTCCACTTGGATTGTCATTCAAGCAAGAAAAATAAGTTTCCGTGGCTGTTCATTAAAACACAGGAGCTCATTAGACAGAACAGTTCCTGGGAGCAGACAGGGTTTCTGATAAGAACAAAAGGAGGTTAGCCCAGGTGCTGTTCATCAAGGCTGAGGCCTTACAAGCATTTCTGAGATCATAGTGCATATTCAGTAAACATTTTTTAATTCTAAAAACATGAAACTCAAGATTTCAAGAATGTGTTTAGCTATGTTCTGTACTGTCTCTGGCCTTCAGGTAGTTAGGATGTTCCAAAGTGCTTGTCCTGGTCTTTCTTTTCACATCTTCTGTCTTGGCCAGAAGGAAGTAAAGTTCTGGCACTTGACAGTTCACACTACTTTACATATGTGCAGGCAAGAGGTAAGAGGCAACGTTAAGCCTCCATATGCTGGGGAACTTACAGTCTTCCCAGATGCTATTCTCTGATCAAGAACGTTCACATTGTCCCTTTTCAGTGCTAGGCCTAAACAAGACCACATGAAACCCTTTTCCTGTTACCAGTTACTCTTCCACAGCGTCTCACGCTCAAGTTTTCAAAACACCTATCAGCAGTACTGCACATCCTTACTCTTCACCCCACCACAACTGTATCCTCAGGTCTTATCTCCACTAAAGAAACAAATGTTTCTGATAATAACTCTGCCACAGTAACTGCACACTACAAAGTCTTACTGCATACACATGGCACAAATGCGAATTTAGAATTTAGTGCTAGACTACAGTGCCACTTCTCCTGAGGGTTTAAAATGTTTAAAATTGGTTGAGCTGCCTGATGAGAGGTACATTTCACTACTCCATGGCACCCATACAGGCGTATTCCCAAGCAACTTGCTTTCTCTTTGTTCTCCATGTACTTTTTGTTGCTCTGTTAACCTTCCTGTAATTGTGGGTGCCTGTTGCAGGTTACAGTCGATACAGTGAGGCTTTATGCAGGGACATTCTAGGACAGGAAGGTACTCCCTGAGACCCTTGTCAGGTCACAGGGTTGAACCTGCACCTCTTTTGGACTGCTTCCAAATCCTTGTCTTTGCACAACTTCAGCACAAGTGCAGGCAATACTTCCATATAGCACCAAGCATATGGATCCTGTATTTTCTTGTCAGCAGGTCAAGATGCCTGCATAGACTTTACTCATTCCAATAAGAATCTTATATGTCACAGAATTCAGCTCACATGGACACCCAGGAGCAAAACTGAAAGGCAGACATACATCCTTGTGAAGAGAAGAAAATTCCTTGGGACTTCCCTTATTTTACCATGTCATACTCATAATTAGTACCTAATTAAGTATTCTTAATATACAGATCTCCAGCTTTTTTCAGCCACCACCAAGTGAGTCAAAATCAGATGAAGGTAGTTGTCCCAGCCACCACATATGTAGAGTAAGACTAGAGAAAAGTTGCATGATTTACTTGAATTTGTAAATTACTATATCCAGGAGCAGAATATAAAGGTCTCTCTACCTGAATCCCAGTTATAGCTAACTGGTAATAGTCCCTGTTCCCAGAAGCAGTTTCTGCCCTTTTCTCATGCTTCCAAAATGACAATCTCTGTGAATCAGGGTGTTTAAGAAACTTTGGTTTCTATGCCTTCAGAAGGATGAATCTTATTTCTGGACACTGAAGAACTTGGTCTCGCCCTCCACCACAAACATAAATGCAACCTCGTCATATGCGAGACCAACTGGGGAAATATTTAATTTCTGAGGCAGCCTCCACACCAAGCTGATTGAGGATCAAGCTCAAAGGCAAGTTACTCATCAAGGTGGTTCAGAACAGGTAACTTCCAATCGTGGATGAGAGAGAGCTTTGTCATATCTTACTTGCTTCCTTTGCCAGCTATGACCTACTCCTCCCCTCAGGGTACACAGAGACTCATTTACAAACTCACTGAATGCCAAATCAGCGCAGCTACACTTCCCTTGATGCTGACATCACCTCACATCTGTTCTTTCATTCACTTACACTAGCATTTTTATTATCACAGGATCCAGAAGACATGGTATAACTGGCATCATAAGATGCCTACTGCTGCAGAAACGAGGGCCAGGAAAGTCCTATTTCTGTGTAATATCAGTGCTTTAACTGTTCTATCCTCAAACGACGGCTGAAGTGTTAGGCAAAGAAAATAACAGCAAAAAAAAAATAGAGAAGTAGTAGTACCAAACACCAGCTTTACTCTTCTGTCTCCTACCCCCCTTCATAAATAGCAGTATCAAATTATTGTACACTTTTCATGGGAAAATCTGTATGACACAAGCACAAAAAAAAGGGTTAAGTTTATTCACAATCATACACATTAAGTCCCAATTCAAAAACTATTTCTCCATTACTTAAGTAATTAATGCTTAAGTTTAGTAATTTCACTAAGCATGGTTACTCTCAATAAAAAGGAAAACATTTAATCAAGTGTCATAAAAAGAGGGAAGAGATTTTGTGTGGTGGGAGTTATAGGTGTTTGTGCCACTTTAGGCGGATAGATTCTTTTTTTAATTTGTCCAAAGTCTGTCTATACACACCCATCTCCATGGCCACAATATCATATCACCTGTACAAAACCGACTATACTTCTAAAATATAATGCAAGATGTTTTAGAAATTTTAAATCAAAATATGTCCTTAAAATTATTTCACTGCAACTACATACCTTAATACTGTTGGAAGACAGTGCACTCCAGATAAAACTAAATATTCAAATCAGTGTAAAATTTTGAAAGTTTTTTTTTTTAAATGGTATTAAATGATTTATGATATACATGATGCTTTAGGCTGTGCAATGAGACAGTGGAGCAGAACAGCTTAATGAAACTATTCCCCACAAATGAACTGATACTTGGGAAAGGGATAATTGTTTTAGAATTATTAAAGGCCTTGATCAACAAACATTTGCGCATGTGATTTCAGTGGAACCATTTCTGACACTGGAGTTAAGTATCTGGATAAGTATTTGCAGGACTGAAGCCAAATCATACAATTGGACCCAAACTAAGAGCCCATTTGTTACCAATAAAATAACAGCTTGGGAGCAGCTGATTATTATAATTATCATTGCTGGATAACACTACACTTCAGATTAATTACTTTCTGCAGTAGTGACTAGACATGAAAATATAACTTGTCCTTTCAGGGAATGACCTCAGTGCTGTGGCCACGGCCTCCAAAACCCAAAGCTCATAGCTAAAAATTAGTAAAACATGCCAAAATAATAAAACTGGAAGGTGATACAGAACGTACTGTCCGAGCAAAGCTGTATAAAACTGCACCAGTTCCCGGGGACTTGCATTGCAACCCCACTTCATTCCTGCTTAGAGTTCCAGGGATTGCTGGTGCTTAGTATAATACAAGCTGGCTGGGGGTCGTTTTTCATCTAAACGGCAAAGACACTCCAGGACAGTATTTCTATTTAGGCACTTCTGCTTTAACACTCATTCTAAGGTCTCTAATTCAAAAATGACAAGCTATTGCCTGTAGACTTCCAGGGGAAAAAAAAAAGCACAAGGACTAAGTCAGGGTACCATGAGTTGCTGTCCTATACAGTTGAAAATTCACTATCTTAGTTTTGTGCGTTTTGTATTTAAACCTCAATTCTGAGAGATAGGAGGTAGCACTCCTTCAACAAGTGTCAGCAACATCATTTCAGGCCCTACCCCTCCCCAACCACATTTATTTCTTTTATAATTCTCCAGGCAATAAATTTCTCACATCTGATCAGTAAAATTGTACAGGAGATTCTCAGGTTTTCTCAGCAAACAGTACAGAGCGTATAGCATATGGATTTGCCACATGAATTGCTAAATCTCTGAGGAGTAAGCATGCTTTGATCACATCTTATTTTTTTTAAAGATGTTAAGGTATTTTCTTCTAACTGAAGTCTAAAGCTGTTCTGGTATGTCAAAAACACCACATCATGTTCTGCCTTCAATCAGCTTACTTGGAGCCAAAGGAACCACACCTTATTTACCATGATTTTTACTGGGAAAAGAATCAGATCTGCTGGACAGTTCAAATAAGGAAGTCAGGGAAAACACTATAAATTGTATTAACCATGACCATTTAAATAGCCAACAGAGAATTAATCACATGCAAGCGATGCATGCAGACGAAATATTATCTTGGCCAACAAACAGAATAAAAGAAAGTGATCTGGACTACTGAAAAATTGGTAGCAATTTTAAGCATTTGAAAGACAAATGACATCGCAGAAAAGACTGGGTTAACAAGGGAGCACTTGAGGAAAGTCTAATCTCCGCTGGCATGCTGACCGGGAAGGTCAGCCCGGTGCACGCGTTCTCAGCTGGAGTCAGGCTCCCTCTGCCCGGCCAATTGTCCTATGCACTTGGGATACCAACCAAATTGAAGGTGCCTTCACTCTGTCAGCACCTCATATTCTGCCAGTTTAAAGACAGCTTCCTTTTCCGTGTCCATACATGCAGTGTTTCCACAGAGCAAATGCTAAAGGAGAGAGGTAATGTGTGAGAGCCTTTTTTCCCCTTCTGAGCAGCAAAAGGCTCTTTAGGAAGCAGTGTAAAGAGTTATTTTTAGCACTGTATTCTCAAGTGAGAAGAATGACGTTTCAAAATACATTTTCAATCCAAATTTTTCTCAAAGAAACTAACTTTGACTTGACACACTATGTTTTGAAATTTAAAGCAAATCTCTTGAAAACTGGCAAATGTGAACTTTACATAGTTTGTTACTTCTTCAGTTTCTGTTTACCTCTAGTTTATCTATGTTTGTATTTGACCTGTACATATGTGCTATTGCCACGAGTAGAGAGGAAATGTTATGTTTCCTTTTCAAAAGGGAGATTTAGCACTAAATTCTAAATCCAGAACCTGGATGCACCTTCATCCTCAATCAGGACAAGATTCAGATTACTAACTGAAACCACAGGACAATCAGTTAATTTAAAGGTCTATAAAGTTGTAGCTATGTAAAGAAGTACTTTCTAAGAAAAGACACACATTTTATGAAATACCTAATTCCTAAATCTTGTCGAGGGATCTGGAAGGTGTGAGAGACTTTATAAATCTCACTTCTGTGTAAGAAGATACACTGCTGTTTGATCTCTTTGAAAAACAATGGTCATTCCCAAAATACCTCTGATGAAGACACAGACAAGACCTGAGTTTGCACTGTGAGATCAGAATGACTAAAAAGGTGCAAATTTACACCAAAGGGTTGGTCTTAATGATTCTAGGAATTCTTGGCACAGAAATTACTGTATTTCTTATTTCAGAAGTGTTGTTAATTTCTGGGAACATACTTCTTTACCCTGCAGGATTTTGACTGTGCTCTACAGGAATAGTTATCATCAAATACAACAGTATAGCAATGAATGAAGTGGAAGGTCAAAATTTACTTGAAGACCGATATGTTTGGAACCTTATAATATGCACTGATTTCTCCTTCATAGGTTCTACTGTAACAATATAAATGTTATCAAAGTTTTGAGAAATAATTTTTCCTCAATTATTTCTATGAAAAATCAAAAATTATGTGGATCATATTTCATGAAGTGTTAGCATACATATTTAAAATGTACTTAAATTTAAACTTTTAAACTAAACTATAATGTAAAAGGCAACATGCTGCAATATTTATATTTGTATTCATGCATGTCTGTGTCAATCTATGATGATAATATTTTGCAAACATTCTGCTTATCATGGACAGGTTTTGATCACAAACACAGCATATGAATTGTTAGACAGCCCTGGCATTTATAATAAATTTACTTTTTTGTATTGTCCAGGCCCATAACAAAGAACCTCAAAATCTGTAAGTGCTGTCTTCTATATTGTCATCACATGAGATTGAAAAGAAAATCTGTTTTCATTACTTGTAATACTAAATATTCTTGAACAGGAGATTCCAGATTTTACACAATTTTAAATGAGTAATTATTTAGGTAAAGTAGGACAAGCCTGTGGTTAAACAATGGAGTTAGGATAAGGCGTTTTTTCTTTAATGACTGGCTTTGTCATAAACATTACCTCTAACTTTGAGCAAGCCCTTCTTCAGTTTTCCACATCACAGCAAATAGTAACAATATTTCACTAACTCATGGGTTTGGTTTGAGAATTAATGAGGGTCCCCTGTGCAAAAGACCTGTAGATTCTGGCTGCTTCTTTCCACTGTGAACTGATAGGAAAGTGACTTGTTCTTAATTTGAAACAGAGACTCAGTGCTGCCCTTCATCAGCACATGGAATTCTCATTTATGTCAACAGGAGTTGCCTTGAATACACTGAAAACATTACTTAGCCTAAAAGTAAATGAAGAAAAAGGAATGGAAAGAAACTCATGGATTCTCCTTGACTGCTCTTAAAAAGTCTAACAGTTCATGGCAGGAGACATACAATCATAAATAAAAATATTTTTGATGAGAGGCAAGAATTGCTGCCTGGGATTATAAATGAGAATGGAGAAAATTGTAGCAGGTCCATCTGTAGAGTACATTTAGCTCTGCTGCAAAAGCACCATCATAAAAAAATGATGGTACATGCAAAATTCAGTCACCATAATATATCATGCTCTGTAGACATTTGTCCCAAAACAAAACAAAACTTTAATGGCCTCAGCATTTCAGCTTTTCACACCATCTCCAGTGCACACCAAGAAAACAGTTACCTTTTTCTCCTATGCGAGTGTTAAACTAAGATAAAAATGTCAGAACTTTAGAAAAAAACCCCAAAGCTTTAAAAGCTCAAACGTAATACAAGGTAGTACTACACACTGGCTTTGGTCAGATATATCTATGGTGCAAGAACAGAATCGACTAAAGATTTTTTTTTTCTGGAAAGAGATTAAATGTGAGTACACAATTTTAATCTCCTGCTTTGATCTGAGGTAAAAATCTGCACCGCAGAAAAAGGCATTTTTGGTTTTTTGGGGGAGAAAAAAACCAAACAAACCAGAAAGGAGAATAATCAAGGAGCAGCTGGTTGGCCATTACCAAGCTCAGGGAGGCAAACATGCCTATAACAAGCAGGCATGTTTTAAAATTTGCCATTGCTTAGCCATCTACAGACAATGAGACTTGACAGTTCTTTATGGAAGGCAGGCAGGAGCTACAATTCTGCATAATTAGGCAATAATTAATCAATCCAAGGATAGCAACTTTTTAAATTTGGAAACGGTAAGTGTAGCTGCCTATGTGTATGAACTAGTCTTTTATACTTTATACTGCCTGCACGCAGTCTTGGTCATTTAAAAGTTTGCCTGTCCAAAAAAACATTTTTTCACTTCAGGGTGTATGTTACTGAACAACAGAGGATTTTTGACTGGAGAAAGACATTCCTTCTGAAGGACAGAAGGATTTAAAAACACAAGGGCAGCCTAGATCATAATCCTCCCAAGAAGGAGGTTACCAGAGGCAGAAGAACCCCAGCAATGGTATTTTGACATCATTATGCATACGCTGTCTTCTTCATAAAACAGTCAAACAGTGAATTCTCTCCAATTTTAGCATTCCTCCAAGCAATGAAGAATTTAGGGTCTCTACTACTTAACACAGGATATGTGCAGCTTAAGTATACCTTTATACCATCATTATCTACCTTTCTGCTTATGGCTTTCCAAAGCACCAGAAAACATAGTATCTTATGTATACCCAAGATCCTGACCTGCTATTTTTGGAACTAGTGGCAGACCTTGTATGTGTCTTAAAGATTGTATCTTTATTACACATAGCCAAAGTTTTGCTCTACTGTAAGTGGTCGTTCAGTAATGCTGACTGCTGACTCTTGCCTCCTAACATTATTAATAGCTTTGACTTTGAAATGTTTCTGATTAAATAAGCTGAAACTGATCTTAAGAAAAATTTCAGAATATTATTTACATGCATAATATACAAAAAAGTCTTTCAGATGCTCCTCCTCTTTATAAATTAATCCTATTTTCATTAAATTAGGCTTTCCCCTAATATATACTCAGATTTGGTTGGTTGCACTTAATTTCCACCTTGTCTATGTTGTCATGTTTATACTTCTCTTAGAAGTCCATTTCTAGCTTACTTTATTCTATTTTTTCAGGTGTAAGGTATGTTTTATGTCCTTTGAAGTATGGTATTAACAGAGAAGTGAGCTCAGAATGACCACTTCAGTACCCCAGACACATAACGCTGTGAAAGCATCTTCACAGTAACTATAGTAGCAAGCATGTTAACAGCGTGTCAAAATACCGAGACTGGACAAATACGTTCAAAACCAGACATACTTTACGCTGGATACGAAGAAGAAGCAGTAAATTAACAACTTACTGGTCATGCAACCACAAAAAACGATGGAATCAGTAAGGAGAACACCAAAGGAACACAGAGCACCAGCACTTTCAACACACGAAACCACAAGAGGCTAAACGACGAACATTGAGCCAAAAATAAGGAAACAAAGAACGTTTCACCAGTTTTGGGTGGGTTTTTTTGCAAACACAAAGTTTCTCCGTTCTCGTCGCCTCTGTCCCTACACGCTGTAACTCAGCGCGCCCGAGATGCAGCGCAGTTCGCAAGCATCGCAGCCCGTCCCGGCGGGGATGCCCTGTCAGGCGGGCACTGCGAGGCCCGGGGGAGCCTCCGGAGGGGCGGGGTGCGCCAGCCCGAGCCCGGATCGGGACACAGGCACCTGTGTCTGGGCACAGGCACTCGGGTCCCCGAGCGCTGCCCGCCTCCCGGGAGCCCGCTTTATTCACTGCCTTTGCTCCACCCGAGGGGAGATCGGTTAACGATTAAATCAGCGGCGGCCGCAGTTCAAAGCCCTGTCCCGGGAAGCAAAGGTGAAGATAACGTCCCTGTGGATCGCATCGAGTTTCTGCTGTTGCAATCGCTTTTAATTACCCTCCAAACGGCACATCACACAGCAATCCTCCGGGCGCCGGACCGGGCACCGCGATAGCCAGATACCTATAAACGCTTTACAACGCGCCCGCTGATTAAAAAGCGATTAGAAACTTATTTGAAGTCCGGTGTTCTCTCCGGGCACG
>VWZW01002078.1:4544722-4677906 GCA_013397115.1 Edolisoma coerulescens | reverse complement strand
CGGGAGGAGGGAGCGGGGGATCACCGCCTTCCGCCGGCCCTCCGTGCCGGCGGCGGCCGCGCCTCGGCCCTCGCCTCGGGCCGTGGTCTCATACATTCACACAGTGGCTCAAGCTGGAGGGGACCGCAGTCGGGCATCTGGTCCAACCTCCCTGCTCAAGCAGTCATCCCAGAGCACATTGAACAGGATTGCATCCAGGCAGTTCCTGTTCCAATGCGTGGTCACCCGCTCAGTAAAGAGGTTCTTCTTCCTTATAATCAGGTGGAACTTCCGTGCATCATACAATCATAGACCCTGAGTTCCAAACTGAGTTGGAAGGGACCCATCAGGATCATCGAGGCCAAATCCTGGCCCTGCACAGGACACCCCAAGAATTTCACCATGTGCCTGAGAGCATTGTCCAACTTCTGCCCGTTGCCTTGTGTCCTAGTGGTTGGCACCACTGAGAAAATCCTGGCTTCACCTTCTTGGTATTCCCTCCCACCCTCTGGGTATTTATACACATTCATGAGGTCCCCTCTCAGTCCTTTCTTCTTGAGGGGGAATCTCCCCTCAGGGCAGGGATGCACGTGGTGGACATTTCTGGAAAGTGGGAGAACAGGCGGTTGTGGGAGTGCGGATAAGGTCCTGAGGCCATGGGCTGAGGGGTGGGTCTCTAGGTAGATGGGACAAAGGCTTGGGTGCTCCAGTGGGCTGTTAGGGAGATCTAACCTCTAAGGCCTTATTTAGTTGGTCAGCGGTCCAGCTGAAGACTGCTTCTGGTCAATGATGGGGATCCACTTGCTTCCCTCACCACATGGTTAAATCACAGGCTTGCCAACAGGCAACAGTTTTCTAAAGGAGACTGGCTGCTGGGGTAAACTGAGTTCACAGTGAGGCTGCCACTGAAAGCTCTTGAGATGTCCCTCACCCATCTTCTTGCCAGAGGTTCTCCTCAGGTAGTGCACAGAGTTGCCTTTGTGCTACACTTCTGTGACTGAGTGAGGGAAAGGTGAGGATGGCAAGTTTTTAAAAACCTTTTTCCTCCAAATCGATTTTCAGTGTGAACAAAGTCGGCCACAAGCTCCAGATTTGAGACTAGCTGTGAGTTTAAGAACCCAATCCCAGCCCAATTCCTGTTTAGACTGGTAACTAAATTGTTGGTCAGGCTACTCAATATGCATTGGAGAACATGAGTTAAAGGTTTTTTGCTACACTGTTTGAATCTACAATTAAGTCTGAAATAAGAGCCTAATGAAAAGGCCAGCAAAATACATGCTTTTATATTCTACCCAGTTTGTAACACCTGTTTTCACCTCTGGACCATATTCTGGTATAATCTGAGCTACAGAGGGATCTTGTTCTGGAACTCAAGGGTTTTATTTGAAATAATAAGAAAGGAATCTGCTGTCTGGCTAGTTAGACAGGCCAGAATGTTTTGGCCTACTGTGCTGCTGTGAAACTTTTCTCCAAGCATCACCTTATCCTGAGCTAGTAACAACAGTGGTTGAAAGCATAAAGTGTCCTTGAGAAATGCCCTAAGAGAAAAATTCTCCAGGAATACGATTTTTCATTTTGTGCCATGATATCTGTCCAGGAGACCTCTTTCCCCAAAAGTTCTGTCTGTCTTTTGCCCAGGTCTATGAGTTTATATTTTTCATAAGTGTAGTGAAACAGTTTTTATGTAGCCTGAGGCTTTTATATACTTTTTTTTTTTTGTTCTAGAAAGCCAGAAGTATATTGTTTCTTCATTTTCTGTTGAGGATTTATCAGCTTGCACAAAATACCTGAAGTTAGACAGATATAGGTTAATTAGTAGTGAGGGTTCAACTGTAAAAGTCCTCCTCGGTATATTGTTTATTTTGCATAAATACATTTGTTCGGCTAGTGGCTTCCTTTAAAATGTTTTATGTACTTCTATACAATTTTACTTTAAGATTTTTTGAAAGTGAAGTAGCTTGAAGATTAACAGAAGGATTTTGTAGAAACGGATATGGATAGTTCCTACCTTTGTACTTTTAAACTAGGCTGTACAGTTTTTCCTTTTCATGTTTATCATAGGTCTCTGATTCTCCATAAAGGGAAAAGGAAAAGCAACAGTCTGTTTGGTAACGTCTCTGGGAGGTGCTGTTACTGTTCCAAAAGGCCGTTGGGACTGTCAGATTTCATGCAGGTTCTAACATCTCACCATAATGTCCCGGTCACTTGAAGTGACATCCATGGTACAGCCATCTATGATCTTCGGCTTTCATCAAGGCAATAAACAAAATCCCTCTGGGATCTCAGCAGAATGCTCTCTTGAATCTGTCTTCCTGATACTCAGGCAAAACCCCTGCTATTTTGAATATGATATATGATGTGATGATGCTGCAGCCTAAGGTCTACCAGTATAAAAGGTATCTTTATGAAATGTCACCTACAAGCAAACAAACTTAAATGTCGTGTTATATATTCTTAGCACACAATTCATATGTCACAGCAGATATATATTTTATGTATATATTATGTTTATATCTTTAACAGTCTTTTAGATCATTACTGCATGACAGATTTTAGACTTTATGTGAAATTTGGGTTTAAAATATAGGACTGTAAAAAGAAAACTATCTAAAATACTCAGTGCTATTTCTGTTTTGTAAACTTAAACTGAATAGAATTATTTTTAAAAAGTGTGGCTAAGACATTTGACAATGGAAAATTGTGCTTAATCCTGAAATGATTGATTGTCCCAGCCAAAATGGAGTTTAAAGCAGAAGTGTTAACAGATCCTGCACTAGCAAAGGTAGCAGCTAGTTTAAATATTAAGGCAAGTCCAATACAGAGCCAAAGTAAAAAGCACAGCAGCAGAGGACAAGATAGTTTATAGTTGACTGTAGCATGTGTTTTCCTTTCCTGCCCATGGATGAAGGGTAGGTTCCTAGAAGGCAGTAAGTACAACTGTGTGTTTAGACTGTGGAGAAAACAAAGATCCTGTGCACAGTGGGAATTCTTTTTCTGCCTATTGAGATAAGAAATTCTTCATTGAATGTGTTGAAGTCCTTACATTGAAAGGGTTTGGTGGGCAGGTGTGCAGCTCTACAGCCCTGAGGCTGTTCTGCTGGAGAGCAGTACAGCAACTGCCCAGTGATGCGAGCAGAAGGATCCTTTCCTCCTTGCATGACACCTGATTTGTCCTTTTATCCCAGCTAGCCTTGGAGAATGGCGCATGCCTTAAGATTTGTCACTATACAGGCTTTTTATACATAGAGCAGAAGGCTCTTGATATGCTGTGTTCATTTGGTTCCACATTTACCTGTTGGTGTATGTTCACATTCATTTGCATCATGTTATCTGTCCCGTTTCGCGGAGGACCTTGAGCTAACGCAGGTATTTACATCCCTTTATTAAGCCGTACAATGTTCTTCAAACCAAGGCACTGTTTCTGTTTTACATAATGGTAAGAGCTGGTACCTGAGATGTGGGATGGTTAGGGTAGAGTTACTCTTTGAACCAGGACAAAATGCAAGATTTTTAATTGCCCTGGCTCAGTTTGCCACCTGGCTACAGCTTTTCAGTCAACATGATATTATGGATGCTTTTGTTTTATCACTATGGATTTGGTTTTTTAGGTTTTCGTGCTATTTAAGGCATGCTATGTCATGCATTTTTAGAAATAGTCAATTTCATATTGATTCTTTAGTTTGGCAAGCTGCCATCTAGCTGCACACTTCCCTCAGCAGGAAACCTTCCCCTGCCAGTCAATGTAATGGTAGGACTGAGGTGAAACATCTGACAGCTAAGATTTACTTGGATTCTTTTGAAATATGCTTCAATAGTCAAGTTTCTGATGGGAAGAAGGGACAAAAATAGAAAACAAGGTATTATTACTGATACAATTCATGTGGTGACAGTTGGCTTATACATATAATTTTGAAGCAAATACTGGCATGAACATTATTTTTAGTCTGAAAATATCTGATTTTAAAGTTGGCAACATTAGTGAAAAAGTCAGGATTACCCAGGCACATTTTAATAGTTAGAAATTTGGGAAAGAAACAAGGGAAAAATGTAAGTATGTAGGCTGCAGATTTACTGAATGTTGTTTTGGAGGAAATGAAATCTGATTGTTACAGTAATTCTCTGTTTAGGAAATAAAATCCATGTGTTAGGGTGAAGATGTGAAAATAAGGTATATGAAGAGAATCTCCTATTATTTTGAGTTGGGGTGGATATGACATCATTCAGAGAATCACAGCCAGGCTGCAAAAACATTAAGTGAGTATTTTACCAACACAGAAACTCTATGCTTAAAACTTAAAATTAAATGGAATTTTTAAAGTCTAACATTTGTTGGGCTCTTGCCTTTTCCTTGCATGTCTCAGGTAAAGCCAGAAGAATAAAGAGGAGAACGTGTAAGTAATGTCTAAAGATGCATGAAGAATGGTAAGGCATTAAATGAGGAACAAGATTTTTATCAGAACAACTAAACTTTGAAAACAGACAAGAGCTTTCTTTTTTGGCTCACTAAGTCTTATTTTCTCAAGATATATCTAACTGCCCATTCGAAGTTTGTCTCACTTGTAGCCCCAGACAATCACATCCACAGCTAAGATACAGTTTCTTCAGAAAAGGTGCGGACTGAGAGTGTGGCAGCAAGGCAAGTTCAATCAACTGTTGCCTTCCTCTAGTCAGGTGTTTATATCGTAGCCTTAACCGTGCCTTCTGATAGTCAGTAAATTGTTGCAGCAGGTCTCTGAATTGATTTGTCCTGTTTTTTCATGGACAGAAGAACACGTAGTAGGTTTGAATCCAAATGCCAAGTGGACTGAAATATTTCTCTGACAGGACTGAAAGAAGGATGTGAATTTTGGAAGGGTATGTTGTGATAGAGGAATCCCTTTGACTGTTTCCTGAATTGCATAGTCTTGGGTCTCTACTTTCTCACCCCACAAAAGTAATCAATAACTGTCTGTTCCATATGGTAGCAGTTTTCAGAGCCAAACATTCAGAAATGCACTATTGTGCATTTTAGCATTATAGCTAAGTTCAGAGGGCTCTGCATTCTGGGGTGTTTGTCAGTGGGATGTTGAGGGATGTCTTCAAAATATTTTTCATTTAATGCAACCAAAGTTCATCACTCCCATGGAAAGTCAATACCTCCACTTCTGCGAGGAAGTTAACTCCAGCTCACAGAGGGTTGCAGGGTCGTTTTTGTTTTCCTTAAACTCTCGTAAAATGTCAAACCTTTGAGTATGTGTGTGTGTGGAGAGGCATGATGTATTTCTTTGTCCTGTATGTGCTGTGTTAGTCTGCATTCTGCTCTGGGTAAAAGACAAGAGTTTATACGTACCATGTACATGAATAGAGTAATTTCTTAATTTAGCAGCACTTGTAGAAATTCGGTCCAATTCTTTCTTCCTTCTCCCACTGTATCTGTGTGGCAAACACCCTGGGGTTCCTGTGGTTTTGAAGTGTATTTGCATGATACTGTATAATGAGTGATTACATTGTTTTGTAGTTGTTTGAAGGAGGTCACGATAATATTTTTTGTACTTCTTTTTCTTTTTTGTGGTGGTTGTAATAGCTTTAGTCATTCTGGGATCAGCTGCCATGCAAAAGGAAGAAATGTATGTAAGAAAGAATCACCTAATTGTGACAAATTGTCAGAATGCTTTATATGTGGTGTAATACCTTGTTTTCCTGTAAATTCCCCTCCACAAGGAGGGAGAGGCCTGTATTTTTATTTCTTTCTCTGTGTATTTGTCAGAGATCTTTCTGCAAATAATATTTTACAATATTTTCTGTGTAAGCACAGAAAAAGCAAATTTCTTTGCAGAAAGGGAAGTCAAGATTTGTTTGTTGGTGAGTAAGACCAAAACATTTCAAACATCTCTGTCCTCTTGACAGCAGAGCTTTTCCTATTATTGACTAGAACTGTGGAATAATTCAGATGGGAAATGCCTTATGGGACTTAATTTTTCAAGAAGTTCTTGAAAACTATTTGCATACTGCCCAGTGCAAAATTAGTTCCCAAAGCTTTATAGTTAATCAGAACAGTTGTTGAAGTGTCCTTGTTTCTGTGGCTCACATGCTTCATCCACACAGTGGTAAACTGCCAGGATACACCCCTGTTGAGTCTCTGAAGTTGATGCAGTCCCATCTGCAGTAATGTGAAGTTACACAAAGGGAGGGAAGGAGCAAAATATGGATCCGTGACCTTCAGCATACCCATAAAGCTTCCGCCAGTGCCTGCCAGAGACACATGGATGTACAAGAAATGCTATTTCTTCTGCATGGCTGGCAATCATGCAAGGCCCTTACTGTAGGTGGAGGAAGGGAATGGGTCAAGAATTTGGATAGAGCAACCATCAGAAAGGAAAAGTGGGCTCTCTACAGCTGCCAAGGAGCTGAAGAGAGAAGGACCCTTATGCTGAAGCATGAAGCAAAGGAAGGAAGAATGATTGCAGCACAGATGTTTATAGGAAGATGAGAGTGAGTTGGATGAGCCCTTGTGTTTGGAAAAAGAGAATGGGGACACTCAGCGAAAACAGGAGTTTTAGAGCAGGAGAATGACAGGGAGGTCTTTACAGAGAAGAGGAGAGAAGGTGGCCCACAAAACACTTGCAAGAGAAAGAGGCAGGAGGTCTTGGTACATGCAATAAATTCAGTCAGCTGAAATACACAACTCTCAAGTTTCTGTTCTCTTTCTTTTACAAACTGTGCCCTGATAGTGTTAATACTCTGTGAATTGCTATGTATTTCTGCTAAATTTTTTTGAAAGATGTAGAGATATATTTCTGGACTGAATGTCAGAATCAGGGCCTTACATAACATTAACATGTTTATAACATGCATTGCGTTGCGTTGCTCTTCTGTTCCTTGGCAAGGCTGGTTAGCTGACTTTGGGCAGGCACATTTGTTTTGGGATGCATTTGTCTTTGAAGCAAGCTACTTGAGAGAGTTTTATATTTATACATCCCATCTCAACAGAGTGCCAGCACAGACACATGACACTAACCTCTTTACAAAACAGGGGGCAGGGTGCTGCTTCATTTAGCTTCATCTGTCATCATTGAAGACAGAGAGGTACCTGCTCAAGGCAGTTGCTGGCTTCTGGCTTCGAGCTGGGAGAACTCTTCTCTGTCCATTGAGATCTCCCAGGGAACCTTAGAGCCTCTTTGTCTGTTACAGTTTCCCATGCTGGATGGTTGGGATATTCCTGCAATTGCTGTCATAAGGACTGAAATTTCCAAATGCATAGTTGCTGCCGGAATTTTGTTTTAAAAGACTGCCTGAAAGAAATGCAAATTTATATGGACCTGGACCACGGAAGCCAGTCTATTTATTTCTGTTAATAACTTGGGCCTCTGAGGGTTTGGCTACATTTCTTTAGCAATTAATGGAGACAGTAGGATATGAGGAGAGAATGTTTATACCACCCAAATTTAATCTCCCAGGCATCTTTCTGAAGCTGATTAACCATAACAGACTCCTCCAGAAGGTGGTTCAAAGCACCTACATTAATGATTTCATGTATTTGTGGATAGTTAAATCAGCGCTGCTATGCAAAAGTATCCTGGCATTGATTACAATTAGTGTTGCTGCTGCAGTAGGTCTGAACCCTGAGAAGTTACATACAGGAAACACTGGCAAACAAGGACTAATATGAAAAGGTCAGGTTTAGTATGTTCTGTTTATGTACATTTTTGTATGATTTTTATGTATGATCTGCATTTGGCTCAATATATAAGCCCCTGAGACTGGTGAAACAGAAGATTGAAAGTAAGTCGGTACTTATCATTTTGGTCTGATGCCACTTGGAATCTGGCAGAAGCAGCAGTGGTATAGAAAGGAGCACTTGGTCAAGTTTAATTTTTCTCTGAAATATTTCTGTGAACTATGGTAAAAACAAATTTAAAAAGAGAAAGAAAATGACAAAAGGAGAAAGCAATGCATCGTATTGGAAAATAATTACTTTTCAGTTTGTCCCCTTGGAATGGATTTCAAATGCACCAGGTCAAAAGCAATGTATTTGTATGTTTTCACTTTCATTTCCATTATGAATTTTCCTTTTCAGGGAACACATCTTCATCTGTAAAATAAACACACACTTAATTCACTTAATGATAATAATGATGACAACAACAACAACAACTACTACTACTACTACTAGTAGTAGTAGTAGTAGTCCCTATCCAGAATTTTAGAAAATCTTATTACAGAAAAAGTAAGAAATGTTAGGTCTGTTGGCTGATGATCTTAGGGAGTATTTCTTTGGACATGGGCACTTAACACAAGTGAAATGATTTGGAAGGAGAGGAAGAGTACATGAGGGATGTTGTGTTGCTTGTGGCCATGCAACAGAATTCAACAGTCCTCCTATTTTGCTTCAGGCTTCTACCCCCTCAACAACGTACATCTTGACCCATTTGTAACAGAGAGCAAAATTTGCCCCTTCTATGCAGTGTCAGAGGTCAAGGATGAGTTGTCAGATTGTGCATTATAATATGTATATACATTAATGTTGTTTTAAGCTTTATTTAGGGCAGAAGCCTATTATTTACAGGTGAACTTGCAGGTGAATACAGGTATCAAATCAGACACCGCTCTTTAGTAATGCTCATTTGTGCTCAGAAATCTTCAAAATGTGGTATTTCTATTTATTTCCACTTTAAAAATCTAACTGCTAATTTTAACACAAGCAGTTTTTGCTTTCTAACTTTGAACGACTTAATTAGAAATTGAGAACAACTTAAAAGGAGTTTCAAAAGTTGGACTAAGTAAGGGTATTTTGAAATCCTAAATTCAGATTTACTCTATGGATTGAATTAGATTATTTATGATATATTTTACTTTGGAGCTTTAATGTTTAGAATTTCCTCCTGTTTTAGAGTTGTCCAGCAGTATATCAGCAAAGTTTTTCCCATGGCATTTTTAAATAGAAGCTTCCTCTATGTAGTAAGAACTCTTAATTTTTATTTTTTGAGAGTATGTATCTAAGCATTAAATTTAACATCAAGTTAATTTTATCATCAAATTATTTTGATGTGTAGAAGTTAATGGGGTGAGACTGAGTTATTTCATCTCTTGCAGCTGCTTTGGGTTGATAGATGCAAAGAAAATGTTATGGATATTTCTCAAATACAACCTACTATTTACTGTGGTCTGTCTAAATTATAGAGGCTTTTGTGGTAGTGCCATCATATTTGGCATGCAAAGCTATTCTTTCTATCTCAGTACCTCACCAGAGTAAAACCTAGCAAGTTTAAAATTATGTTTAAGTGAATTGAAACTGTTCAGAGAAATTTCTGTAAAAGCATACCCATAATACATGAAAAGTATGTTTATTGTTGCTTTCACACGAAGACTAATTGTGTTGCAAAAGAGCAATTTGAAAAAAAAAACCCCAAACTTAAAACCAAACAACACAAGCAATTAGATTTCATTAAGACATTAAAAGGATGAACTAGTTTTTGGAAAAGTCACAGGTATATATTATAACTCTATTTCTTGTACATTGTATGACTTCTTTGGGAATCCTCATATGGACAAAATAAATGCATAGATTTGCTTGTAGCACTGGAGTCTAAAGCTGTGGTTGAACTGATGAAGATGAAGCAGTAGCTGAAGTCATTAGTTTGACTTTTGAAAAAGAAGTGACGGATGAAAAGGCATATGAGGCCAAGGGCTAATTAATAGATTCCAATCATATCTGCAAGCTTATCCATGAAGAAGTTGAATGGTTTCCCATATATTTGTGTATTCATACCAATTAATTTTTTTTAACAGCTTATTACTGGAAGGTTTGGATTTTGTTTATTGTTTTGCCAAAAGCACAGACACCTGACAGACACTTCTGCTTGAATTAAAAAGTAATTTGGCCACCATCTCTTATCAAAACTTGAGTTTATCTGTTCCGAATCTGTACGCTTGATGTTGCCTTTTCACACTGTTCCCGCCGTCAGTGAGAGAAGACCAAGCTAAAAGCATGGGCTCCCTCTCCTGGTTGCTGCTGGAGCTCAGAGCCCTTCGCCTCCGGGCGCTCCCGGCAGCAGAATTGAAAAGACACGAGTTGCAGCTTGTTTCAACCAATTACACTTTGAAGCAAAAATAAAATCAAGTGTCAATTAAAATAGATTAAATGTAATCTTTAAAATGCATCAGAAATATAAAACTTGCATTTGAAATGCTCAGGCACTATGAAGTAACAGTAGTTTTATGGTGAAAGAGCATCAGACAGATCAGAAAATAAAATGCTAGATAGAAACAAGTTTTTACTTTCTGTGATTTCACGTACTAAAAGAGAGGAGCGAGAAGTGGAGAAGTGAGGATGCAGACTAACTATTCCTAGCTCTTCTGCAAAACTCAGCAGTAAACTAATGTTCCCTCTCTCGCTTCTTTTAAGCCACCCCTAGATTCTGGGCATAAGTTACCTCAAGATCCATTGATTTTTTTTTGGATCTCAACTGAGTAAGCCATGAGACACCTAATCTTAATTTGGTCCTTGAGCTGGAGATGAAACAAGGTAACCTCTTTAAGTCCTTCCAGCACACATTACTCTGTGTTTCTGTTCTCTATGTGAGAGAAAGATTAAACTTTTGAACAAGAGTTTTTATAATATAGCCTTTAACCCCATGTTCATCTTGAAAGGTTTTTAGATTCCAAGGTAGAAAATAGTATTCTGCTTGTGTAAAGAGAATTCTGCCTGGGTCCCCTTTTTGCACTTTGACCCTTTACATACCAGCAGGCTCTTTGCTAGAGGAGAGGTGTGATACAGGTGCAGAAGACAAGGCTGCGGATTGGGCACCTTCTCGGGCATTAGGGAAAAGGGTTTCATGCCCCCTGTACTAACTACCATCTATTAATAAAGCTGTGGAAAACCACATACAGCTCATTTCAAAAGCAATCTTGCACATTATCTCTTAGGCAGAGGACTCAGGTAATGGTCTCTGACATGCCTCTACACTGAGGAAAGGCATCACAGGCTAGATGAAAGGGAATGGTTTTCACACCTTTCATTGTGACCAACAGTTATCACCGAGCTGCTTGACACAACTGTTCACTGCATGGGAGAGAGAGTAGATGAATGGGAACTCCCCTTACTTTCCAAAATAGTGAACAGAAGCACATAATTTGTTTGAAAGAGAGGTTTCCAGTGTCAGAGAAAAGCAGGGCAACATACGAAAGTGAGAAGATGGTACAACCGAAAGTGAGAAGATGGTACAGAGTAGAAGCCATCACCTAGGCATTCTTGATATTTCCCTCCAGGACAGCTTACCTCCTTTTATTAACAATGGAATTAGTTTGAAAGTCTGGCCTTTGAAGGCTAAACTTAACCTTTGTGAATGTTTCCTTCCCTTCTCCCACTCCAGTGTCCAGTGCGATTTTCTTTTCTTTAGGCTGTGGATGGATATGGAGTTTGTTTTTCACTTGATGAGTTTGAACTATATGTGAAAAAGCAGTGAAATCATCTTCACACAACCGATTCCCATCATGCTGCCATGGCCATGTCAGGTTACAGGTGTGTTTGGGCCTGTGCTGTGATTTCCATTAAGGGTAACTGTCAAAGAAAGGACATGCCTTTTCTACTAATCTTCTGGAAAACTGCCTTTACAGACATGATGCCAGAATTATTACGGGATATATTTCAAGATGGGCTTTTTTGGGGAGTTACTAAAACCCAATATACAAGGGGCAATTCTGAAGGAACCCTCTGGAATTTTTAAGAAACAGGGTGACTAAATCTGTCACATGCTAGCAGTGAGGAACCTCACTACAAGGTAAGCAGATATGAGAAGGAAGGTTAAAAAAGCACCCTGATAGTTCTATGATGATGGTCCTGATGAGAACGCTGTACCCTCAGATAACCTGGTCACAATACCCTCGATTTACTAGATGGTTTTTCAGAAAATAAAAAAAAAAAGTCAGAATCAGAAGCTGCAGAGGTAACTTGGAGAAACCTCATGTGATTATTTTTGCAAGTTGCCCCTCTATTTACCTGGAGGAACTGGCATTGCAAATGTAATTTGTAAAACTGGCTTTGAAGTCAGTGTATGTTTTACAGGTTGCTTTGTTCAGGGATACTTGCTGAAAATGCTGAACCTGCAGTGTAGTCCAAGGGCTTAATGGTAGTACTGCCCCTAATGGAGCCTATCAGAAGAGTGAAGAAAGGTGTGCAGATGTTATTACCATTTCCAGATGCTGTTGTAACAGCTGTCACAATAGCTCTTAGATTTACTTTGTAGTATAATGTAAATGCACTTTAAACAATTTTAGTTATAATAGCACATCTGTAAGTTTTTTATCCTTTTGATACTTAAATGGGCATGACAGTAGTAGATAGTACACTGAAACCAGACAATATTCCTTTAGGTTTGTGAACCACCTGCATCTGCGGTATTTCAGCAGTCACCCAGATGTTTCCAGGAAAACAGAATATAGATAGAATTAGTCTTCATACATATATATATATAGGTTTGTATATGGATTTAATAAACTGGAGATTTTTAGAACTCACTGCTGTTACATGATTACCTTAGAAGCTTCCCATATAAACAGCATGTATTAGATAGCTGTGCATGATTCGCTTACATTCAAACTATTACGGCACCATTTACCACTCTAAGCTCTATGCAGACAATGAATGGAGAAAAAAAACCTGCTTTGGAAGCATCCTCACCTTAGGTACTCCTCTGCCATTATACCTGGCTTTGAGACACACGATGGAAAATACTGGAATTTGAAGTGTGAGGTTTCAAGATTTGGTTTTTCTGTCACCAAAGAAAAAAAAAAATCTAACAATTGAGGTAGGATATAGTTATGAATGGTAGAGCTCACACTGAGACAAGTGTAAGTTCAGGGACTCATTTCCTTCCACAGTTTTCTTCAGTCTGTAACTGTAGGTACTAACCTTTCAGTCCATACTCTATTAGGCTAATTTTAATTTAAATCAGTGGAAATTTTGACTTACAAGGGCTGTATTGTGACACAGAATAGGGGTGTTTACATGCCTCTGTATTTCTATTTTGAAATGCCTGAGCTGGCTTTGAGCAGATAAATCTTTTAGGACAAATGCAAAGCTGAGCTAGCTCATGCCATAGAGTCACAGAATCATTTAGATTGCAAAACACTCCTAAGGTCATTGAGTCCAACCATTACCCTAACACTGCCAAGTCCCACTAAACCACGTCCCTAAGTACCACATCCACAGGTTGTGTGAATTGCCAAGTGGCTGCATGAAATAGTTCTGCAGAGTAGAGATGCACTTGAAGAATCAAAGACATTACTTTCTGAAACCAAAAAAGGAGCACAGTTTTAGCCATTAGATTTATTAGGCTTTTTATTTTCTAGCATGTTTTCAATGTACTGGAGAACACAATACTCTGTTGACATGAGAACCTAGATTTTCAAGATGTGGTGTAAAAATATGAATATGATTACCCTTCTTAGTTCTATCTAGTGTTTTAGCATATTTGATCCTATCACAAAATGCAAAAGAAAAGGATATTCCATATGCTGCCTGAAAAAATCCTATGAGAAGCATGCACTGTTCATTAAAATACAGTATACATTCTGTGGAATCTAGGGATTTTTCTGGCTTCATTTTATATTAGGTGTATCTGCTTTGCAATCGTAGATTCTTTTGAAATAATTTCTTTTGCACATTATGCTTTCCTGCTATAATAACAACATGGGATAATATTTGCTGAAATGTACTGAATCCCAGCCAGTATCTTGTGCAAGTAGGTGTTCCAAATTATGAATAATAGGTTTTAGGGAAGAAGGCAGGTGAACCAACACCACTTGCTTTCCTTAGTGACTTCTTTCAGAAGACAGAAAGACGACATTTGGAGGTTGAAAGGGTGCACTGCCTCCTTCAGCCAAGACAAGGAGAACCAGCCAGCATCTCAGAGATACCTTACTCAAATTATTTAAATAGAAATAAAAATAAGATGTTCTTTAAGTTGTAAGCAGCAAGGGTAGAATTACTTACAGGCAAAGTTAGTTTATTATCGTTTCCAGATGTACATTTTTTAATGCAGAAAGGGCAGTTAGCATTCGGGTTCATTAAAAGTGATGTAGTTCAGGACTCATGCAGCCTCATACTCTCTTTTGGATGAGAAAGGGAAGACAGGAATGAGAATTTAGTATAGTTGAAGGCTCTAGGCATGGATGGAGTCATAATGTGGAGCTTGGGTAGGATGTGTTACTTGAAAAGCAGCATCTGGACACATACACACACAGCAAAAGTAATTGACAATTTTGTTCTACAGCCAAAAATGAAATTGGAAAAAAAGAATTCTTTCAATCTGATGTTTTTTTCTTGCTGCATCCCAACTAATGTACAGAGAGCCATTTTCAAAGGAAGCAAAGGGAGACACAGCTTCCCATTTGCCACTGAAATTCAGAGCCTACTCCTCTGCATGTAAGCAATTCTGAGGAAAATTACTGTGAATAAACTCAGATTCACAGTGATTGTGCACTAAAACCGATTTATTTTTCCTCCGATTGTTTGCCTCTATTATCTGATGAGCTTTGCCAGCTCGCTGTGCTGACGTTAAGGATGAGTGTGGTCCCTGGAGGGTCATTCTCATGTAAGCCAGAGGGCCACAAGACTCATGCTCTGTAGTTATGGGCTTGTTCAGGGTTTGTGAAGGCGCTGAAGTGCTGGTTAAGGAGCCCTGAAGCCTAAAATGACACAGAAAGCAAGCCAGTGCAGGACAGAATACAAGCTGAGGCACCACCAGGCAGGCCCTGGGAAGCAGCCTGCAGCAGATCCTTCTACAGCCATGTGTGAGCCGCGGTGCTTGCAGCTGTTCCAAAGGTAGCACAGCCCTTGCCAGTGTGTTTTAGCTGCTTTTTTTTTTTTTCTGAAGAGCCAACGAATTTGAAGTGAGAGGGATTTGATTTATTTTCAGTCTTGCACAATAGCATTTCTAATGGAGCTTCAGCTGTGAAGCATCTTCTGCTGATGATACTGATGGGTATAAACTAGAGAAAATATATTTTGACTTTTCCATTTCAGGCCTAGTTTGGAGGGGTGCCATTTACAAAAGGAAGCAAAAACATATTTTACTTGTAAACTGAATAAAACTGATAAAAAATGTATGAGGTCTTTGTGAAATGAAAGCACTCAAAGACCAGAGTTTTACAGGGAGTATTCTGGTAAAGAACTGCATAGTGATATATGATTTATCCTGTGAATTCCTTCAGGACACTGACTGTTTACATCTTTGTCACTAAGGAATATATGCTATATTCCTAATTCTGTGACTGTAGACTCACAATTGCTGTAGTTGTCAAGGGGGTGCCACATGTGGAACTGAGTAACTCAAATTATAGGATTGTTATAAAAATATCTCTATTGAAATGTTCCAGCTTTTAAAGTTTGTCCCTTGTTTCAGCACATAAATTTCTATGAAGGCAGATTTTGTCTGTAAGTGGATGCAGCCAAATGTGTAGCATGTGTACATATATATACATTACTTAACCAAAATAAAATTTTCATGAGTAGAATTTATTTTGGCTTTTCTTTATCCTGATATTGTTACTGGTTTAAAAATATTTAACCAAAATGCACAAACTGCACTTCACATGAAACCCTCAGAAAGTACAATAATGCACCACAGGAAAAGAGAATGAAAATAATCAATTAATAATTCATAACATTTCAGTTGCTATAGCAATATCTGCTATGAAATTAATAGAACAACCAACTCTACAAAAAACATAACAAAAATGTTATGCCAGCACTACCTCTTCTGAAATCATTCTTGGATGACCTTCAGTGTAGGATTTTCACAAAGCAAGCCAGACATCATGACATATCTGACTCCATCCTTTTGTTGTTTTTTTCATGCAACTGTCTACAGAAATCTTTCATTTCTTAATAAAAATATGATTTTACTGTTGACATTAATCCCACTGAAGTTGGTGGAAAGCTTCATACTGAATTCAGTAAGACCTCACTGGTCCTTTAGTCACACAAATATCCACGTGTTTTCTCCAAATAAAGCTGTGTTTAAGGATGCAGTTGTGGCATTTTCTGATGTAAAAGTTATGCTCAAAAATACATGGCTATCAAGCTTCACCTTACGAAAATCTGGCCTGCAGTGCAAAGGGATAGGGAAACTTAAAGGCAATAAATACTCTTCTGGTTTAAAGATGACCATGCATAACTCATTTGTGGCTTTACTTCATTCAACACCCTGCCCTTTCATGAGTGAAGTCATCCAAGAGTCACAACTAAAAGGGGCAAATTCTAGGGGGCCACAATTCCTTTGACACCTCTTTAAAATTATATGATAAATATAAACTGCAACTGAGAGGATCTGGTAAACCTGATGCAAAAATATCTAGACTGCCACACTCTCCTAAGAACCTTCAGATGGCAATAGGCATGTCTGGAATTAAATCTTTCTCAGCTAAGCTATTTTGCCTAACCACCACTTAGTTCCCTAAACTGAAGATTGCTGAAACTGCATTAAATGAGATGCCTAATTCTTGAAGAAGCAGCCAAAAAAGCTATTTTCCACAATTATCTCCATTACATCTTGTGCTCCTTAATACTTCTTCAGTGGGACCCTGATTGCCCTTGAAGTTGCCACCAGGCCCATGCAGAAGTGCCCCCCAGTGTGGGTAAGAGTTCGGCCCATCTGAGTTCTGCTGGCTTGCAGGACTTTGGAATTCCTGCCTCACACAAAGCCACCCTTCCATTGACACTCAGTGGTCGCACCCTGACCTCTTGTCTTCTAGAGCAACGCCAGTGCTACTGTCCTGTTTGCTCCCAGTATTCTGCCAGGAGGTGAGAAAGAGGAACTCCAGGCTCTCTGGAGTCACTGGCCGTCACTTCCCCTGGGAGAGCAGCAGCTCCATCTTCAGTGCATGACAAAAAGAGAGCCCTTTGGTTAAACTCAGGTCTCTTTGCTGCTGGGGATGCAAGAGACTGCATCCAAGGGGAAGCATAAAGTGTGACTTTGCAGCTTACCAAGTTGGGGAGACCAGGTCTCCTGGATCAGGAGAGCACACAACTCTGCCTGTTAATGCTAGCAACAGGTCTAGGCTTGGAATAACTGCTTTGTCTGACGGAGGCAGCAAATTGTCAAATTATACAAGAGCTGAGTATCCTTTGTTTGGGAAAGAGCAGGTACCCTATAAGCAGAAATGCTTAGCAAGGGCAATAAGAATACTTCTGTACAGTATGCTTTCAACTATTCAGTTAATTCAAATTCTGTTTGGTTTTAAGAACAAGTAGTCTCTCATTTTAGAGAATTATATTACATTATATTGCATGAAATAACTTAATTGTTTCATGTAGCTTAAAATGATTTCCCATCCTGGGAAGACTTTCAAGATTTTGATGGTTCTGTTCATCCATTATCAGGGCACTATGCCGAAATTTCAGAATGGTTCTGAACTTAACTATTACTTTGCATGAATTGCTCTTTTTGATCGTTTCTAAATACATAATTCCATTTTAAAGGGTATTATTTCAGCTATTGCTGCCTTACATTTTCGGATGATAGCTTTGAAAGGAAAACTGAACTAACAGAAAATTAGTTATAAAATAGTCTAAATAACTTTTCTCAATGCTTTTGAAATGTTTCCCTTTTTTAATAAGAAATTCAGTGCCTTTGGCTCATCTCCCCCAGGCAATTTCAGTTTAAATCATTTTGTACCTTGTGGTAAAAGCAGCTTTCTTAAATTTTCCATTCAGCAGCATTCCTAATCCTGGAGGAGTAGGAGCTCATTATTATTTCTTCCGATGTGATGATGGATAGGCAGTCTACTTTTGTACTTTTAAAATGTTATCTGATGGTTAGAAACATAAACATAATACAGTATCTCAAAACCCACAAATGCCTTTGTTATTTAATAGAAGAATGAAACAAAAATAGTTTGGTTTTCTTTCCAGCACTGAGACCATGCAGTCACGTTATAAAGATAACATCGTATTTACACTAGTGACATCACACAAGTATCTGTATCAATATTAGTTTCCAAAGTAATTGATTTTTAGGTCTCCTTTTAAACCTCAGAGATCTGTTAGTGTCAGTCTTATAAGAAAAACGTTAAAAAATCCACTAGGTGAAAAAAAAGACTTATAATGAGATGAAACATGTTCAGTTTTTCGGTTTGCAGAGAATGCTTCAAGCGTTTTATGTTTTACAAACATTGTTAAAATCCCATCTGGCGTTTGTGAAGTATTTTACTATCTCCTGCTGGGCCAGGCAGACATTGGTTTTCATGTCTGTATGTTTCCAAAACATGAGGAAAAAAATTGAATGGACCTGGACCAAACACAGCATAATGATAGAATACTATATTTCCATTCTTCTGCATTTGGGAACAGAGACAAATGTCCTTGATTCCAGAAAAGATCCATCAATTCCCATAATGCAGCTTCATGTGAAAAATGCAAAGGAATAAATTTCTCTAAGTATTTCAACATTCAACGTCTTGAGCATGATATATTTTTGTGAGCAATAAATATATAATTTCTGTTTCAATTATGTATTTCATTTTCAAGGGAATTAATTTAGAAAATATAAAACCCAGATGAAAATGTGTTCCATTTTTATTAATGCATTTTCTCTTTATGCAGTTGTTTTTACTAACGAATTGAGTGTGAAAAATAAATAAATATGAAAGCAGAAATGCAAAGTCCTCCTAATTTTGTATTCCTGGAGCCAGCATCATGCATACTGATGTCCCATTTTCTCTAAAGTCAATGGGAATAGCTCCATTTCTGGTCGTACACTGCCTCTAAAACTGGTATAGCTTTTAATTATTTCAATTTGGTTACTGAAGCAGTAAGAGAGGAGAAAAGAGAATTAGTTCAGAAGGGAGCAGGGTCAGTGGGTCTGCACTAGCTGTTATTTGTAGAAGGGAGATAATTATCTAAAATGACATGGCAGTGATAGCATAGCTACTGCTTACAACTGCATTTTAATGGCTTAAGAAATATAAGTATTTCCAAACACATTTGTTGCACTGAAGGTCCTAGAAAGCCTTTCCCACATTCACTGATAATTCATAGAAAATGTAGATGCATTGCCAAAACAAATACAAAAAATCTTAGATGACCAGAAGTACAAAAATAGACTGATTGCTTTTTAAGATGTAGTGGTCATAACATTGGAATACCAGATGGAATTTTCCATAGATACTTTTGTGGCTTTTACCTGATAAATGGCTGGCATTTTATCAGAAAGCCTTTTCTGTGTGTGCTTTTGATGGTATATTTGCTATTTTCTTGGAAGACAGACTTTTGATGGGAGTGTAATTCTTGTTGCGTTTGTTCATCCTTCATTCCTCCACACAGAATTTGCACACACAGGACTCATCTTCCTGCCAGAAAATGTGGGGAGCAGGTCTACATGCAGACACATATAAACCTGATGTGTGAACAGCCCAAGGGACTGATTGTGTGTGCGGATAGTCAATAGGCACATCCTCCCTTAGATGCAGTCTTGACACTTGTGAAACACATTGTCCCTCTCATTCCAAGCCCTTTGGTCTCTTTGTAGGTATCACGTCCATTCTCAGAGCAAAAGAATGAAGTTGAGAACGTGCAAGTCAACATATCTTCTGATGTGTATATAAAAATCATGGAAATTGGATTGTTCTCGGCTTCTCACTTTCTCTGACCAGTGTAAAAACCCACTTCCTTTGCTATTTAAAATGGTATTTTCAAATTGTTACAGTAATTGTAAATGTCCCGATAATCAGAATTCTGGATGAAAGGTGTTTATTTCTATTTGAGTCACTTTGCTGAGTCTGTATACACAGAGTTTGATAGCAACTTTATGCTTAGTCACAAATCTGCACTGTTAACTCTCTGGGAAACAGGGTGGAGGGGTGGACAAGCTCAGCCAAGCCAGTTGCTGTCACCTCCATTAGGCAGATGTGCAGTATAGGCATTTGTTCCACAAAGATCTGAATGTATGATAAAATGGAGCTGAAGGAAGAATTGGAGAAAGGTAAAAAGCTGAGAGTAAGAATTGCTAAAGTCTGTAACAGCAAGGAACCAATTGCCTCTTCCAGCCCCTTTACTCTTTTTTGGGGGAATATGGTGGTCAGTAGCGAGCTGGTGACCAGCTGTGGAGGTGGGGGTGGGACGAGTGAGGGGAGGAGTGATGGGAGAAAGGAGGCCAACTGCAGCTCTCCAGCAGGTGGGAATGATTATGGAAAGAATGACGACCTGCACTGTACAAGTTATTGATGGTAGTTCCCAGAGGAGCTGAGTTAATAAAGCTGCAGCCAAAATAAACCACATCCCTTGCATTTTGTCTTTCTTCCTGCATGTCCAGAACAATGCAATGAAAGTCTATTGCCTCCTCTTCCCCCATGCCTTCCCCAACATGATCAAGTTTTCTTCTACTCTGTTCTACACAGCTGTGTCATGAAAGGATTTAACTCTTGTTTTCTGTTAAAAGTACAAAAATATGAAGATTGAGTAGATCCTAATTCTACTTTTTCAAAAGGCAGTGTGTGCTCAAAGCGAGAAAAGGAGTAGAACGCAAGCAAGCGGAAATACTACCTGCTTGATCTAACAGTGTGTTGGTTTTGCCTTTAGCCTCTCTTCGTAGATCCGTGCTAAGCTGCATTTCTCAAGGCTGGGTGGAAATTGCAGTGTTTGCATGGTATGATCTGTGAGTGGAGCTGACACCCAGCCTTCAGGTGATGGTCTTTGGAAGTCATCGTGCTTTTTAATAGTATGGACCTGTAGAAAAGAAGTTGTTCTTAACAAGAGTAATTGTAGAATGGAACGTATTGAAAGGCTGAATAGGAATTCAAATTCCAGCCTTCTCAGTGTTTCCTGTTGATTTAGAGCTATTTTTTAATGTCTTTCTTGTAAAAGTTTATATACTGTCCATTTTATAGACAAAATTACCTTCTAGGTTATTTTCCACAACAAACAGCACATGGCAATCCTGATCCTACATCACATTTTTCCATTTGCTTTTACAGCTCCAGTCTTAATTTTCCTTATTTCCACCACTGAGGCTAAATGGCATTCTTTGCTATGACTTGGGTTCCAAGCCCTGTCGGTATGGAAGACCATTTGAACTAGTGAGGACTGAATGACTGACTGGCTTCAACACCATGTCTCTATTTAATAGGTTTGGCTTCCTATTCCTTTGAAATTTGGGTTGTCTTTTTCCAAGTCCATCACAGGAGCTGCACGTGCCAGAACACTGTTTTATTTAGACATCAAACCCTGATGCTGTTGCCCTGGATGTGATTTTTTGCACAATTATTTCTACAGTCCAGCTAGCCCATTACTGAAGTATCAAAGTTCTTCCTGAGTATTTAGAAATAAAAATATCTGTAACAATATAAGCTTCTCCTTTTTTCCTTTTTCTTTGTCCAAGGTGTAGGAAAAAGATCTTCTTTAGATTATAGATTGGCTGAATGAACACTTGTGTACCTGTATGAGATTGAGCGTGTCTGTATTTATACTGAGAACTCAAAGTGGAAGGTGTATTGACTACACACCTGTTTCTGAACGTGCTGACATTTCTGCTTATCCTTCTATAAGTCTTACAGTCAAGGTTAGTGTTTCCCAGACAGAGAAGCCGTAGCATTCATGGGGAGTGATCACCCAGAATTGGGTTCATTGTCCTGAAACTAGGTGTGCTGATAAAGGAAGCTTGGGAGTCACTTATCTGGGTCAAACTATGGTTAAATGACATTTGAATGGAAGATAATATTTATAGGTAGATTTATTGGTTTATTAGTAAAGAATTTTCTTTCAAGCTCAGGAGGCAAGGAGTTGAAAATTGAGAGTTGAGAATAATAGGCATGGGTTGCACAGCTGTTTACTTGCAAGTCAGGAGTTTTGTGTGTAGTGCTTTGTTGCTATTTGGGCATCTGTTGTTACTGTAAAATCTTTACATCTTCCTGTAACAGTACTTCTCAGTCTTTTAAAAGCTGAGCTCATTTCCAAGGTGAAATCAATCAAACCCATTGCTTTTTCATGAGCTTTTTACTTCAAACACCTTAGCATATGTATATTCTGTTTTTTCCTTATTATATGCCATTTTTTACTGTTTACACTCAGAACCACGGGGTTAAAGATTCCTTCTGAGGTACATTTTCCTGTGTTCTTGCCTTAGTAGTGAAATAGTGAGCAGTACTGGCACCAGCACCTCTTGCATTTGGTGAATTTAGTGCATGTCTAAGGGTAAGAGCTGCAGGAAGACTGTTCTGAGCCAATTGCTTCCTTTTTTTGCAGGCACCTTTCACAACCACAAGAATTAGAACTTTGATTTTTAATAATGGCTTCTTGGCCTCTGTTAGGAAAGTTGCCCACCAAAATTAGTCTATTTCCTAAGGAGTGTTCTACATCTTGAGAAATGTTGTTCTATAATTACTGACTTAAGGGTAGGCAAGTGGAAAACTCCTTTCACACATAAGGACTAAACCTTTTACAAAGATAAAACATTTTGCAGACTGCAGAAGTTTTGTGTCTTGATGATGATCTTGCATAAAGTTAAAATGAGGGCATTTGCTTCTGTTGATTGAATTCCAGCATTTCTTTAGACCTAATTGTACTGCGCTCTAAACGTCTTGATCTCTATTTCCCAGTAAGGGGTGCAAAATTTCCTTAAAGTCCCTTTTGTCATCCTGGGTTTTACCAGATTTGTAAATGTAAGAGTCTATCCCTGTGATGAGAAAGCCTTTAGGGAGGGGATCACATCTATGTTCTATGAAGTGTGATTGTGTTACTGAAGCTTTAGCTATCAAAAGTTTTGAATTTGTTCCTGTACAATTTTTCCTACCAGCTGCTGATCCTCAGTATGTAGGAAGTTTAGCTAGTGGATCCAATGACTGGGCATAAGCAAGCGGGCCAGATGTGGATCCTTGCCACCCTGCCTCAATCTCCAGGTTTTCTTAGGAAATAATAAAAAAACACAGCATGGATGTGTACCAATGAAGGGTCTGTTGCTGTCTGTGTACAGCAGGATCTGCCCCAGCATTAATAACCACTGTAGAGACTAACATTCATTTCAGCAGTTGTTTTTAAGCAACTGGGTCAATGATATTTTTGACAATGTGAATGGCAAGCATTAAAATTGCTTTCACAAAAGCGGTTAGCACATTGTACCACTAATTATATGATTACAGGGGACCTATTTATCAATTTACTTTTACAGGAACTGTTTATTTTGGACTGAGCCTTTGAGTTTTGCTGTAGTTTGAACCAGTCTTTCACAGAAGGAAGCTGTTAGTAGTGGCTAGTTTATAGAGTTTGGGGCCCAACAAAAATACCTCAGAATCATCCAAGGCCAGACGAGGTTTTATGAGTCTCCTAATTCCACACATGAAACATGAGTTCAGTTTCAGTTAAAAAGTGAGCAGATTTTTTATTTCTAAACTTTCATCTTCCTTAAAATTTGGGTTTCAGATCATGCAAGCATAGGGTGACAACTGGTGACACATAGAACAGGATGTGTCCTTTGCTGCATCTGCCTTTGTTGCCTTCTCATATAGCCACCTATCATTTGGTTTTTAGTAGCCATGAGAAATTAAGACAGTCTACTTTGTGCCTGCTTTCTGGCACATAATGGCTTTGAATGTGAATACTTTTCTGGGGACAGAGCAATAAACCAAGCTGCCTTTTGTTAGAGCTATGGATAAGGGCTATATAATATCTCCAGATCTCCTGATAGGCCTGCTAGTGATGGCAGGAGGAATTTTGCATGATGGGTGAAATATGAACGTTGCACCAAAACTGAGCACGTACAGTGCTCAAGTGAATTAAGAATGTAGAGCAATGAGGTATTAGAGGGAACAGCATGTACTAAACCCATAGCCAGAATGGCATTAACCAACACTGGCTGGCCTTTTTGCAAGTTAATTCAGGATTGTATGGAATGGACTGTTCTCAAACCTGGAATCTTATGCCCTGTGCTCCTTTTGGAGAAGTCTGTATATGCAGAATAAATGCAGGGCAGCATGCCCTGAGCTTGTAGAAACAAGTTGCATTGGTTTAGCTTAAACTTTTAAATAGATTCCAGTTAAGCACTTCGTGAGGATGTTTCACTTAGTTTAAGTATTAGATAGGTTCCTGACTTACTGACCTGAAATAGCAAGGTTTTCAGAGCTTTTTATATAGGAAGTCTCACAGAATACTGCATATACTACCTAGCTGAGCCAAAACAGAAGAACATAGAATTTATTCACATGCTTATTTTAAGAGCATCTTTGAACACACTTAGACTTTCATAGGAGTTAATAATTGGTTCAGTCCAGAGACTAAGGGCTAGCCCTTGTGAAGGTTGCTTAAAAATTAGGCACTTTTAAATTGGGCACTCTGCACTGTACCCCACATCCTGTGCTAAGTGCTAGGGTTAGCTGTGCTAAGCATGGGGAGAGAGGATAAACCAAACATCTGCAAGAGACCTGTACAGGCAACTTTCTGCAGAGGGCCAGAAAGAAGCATTAGGAGACTTGACTCTGCTGAAGGAACAAATCTGACTTACAGCTTCAAAGGGTTTGTATTTCTAACCTTGGATGCCTGTCTAGAACTCTTTTCATGAAAGACTTTCAAATTTCAGCATATTTGATTATACATTTATTGATAGTGTGACAGCCATCTGCTTCACTTAATTGGCTGACAGCTTAAGGAATAACAATCTGAGAGCTGGAAAGAGTTGGAATCACAGCCGTTCTCTTGAGGGGCAAATCTGCATACAAGCAAGTGGACTCTGAAACGAGCATTGCAGTCTTGGTGTCTTTATGATCTCATCAGGTACTTGGCCATAACATACAGAGGCTTCGAGTTCAGGCTGTACTCATCAGTTTCATTCTGCCAGGGGGACATGGAGGTGATGGTGTAGAGCTGCAGTTTATTCCACTTTGGGTTGTTGATGTGCATTCACTGAGATTCAAGAGTTCCATATAACCAAGGGCAGGAAAAGATAATTTCTTACTTCTCAAAAAATGCCTTTGAACTACACACTGCCTATACTATTGAAGTTGTGACACCATCCAGAAAAACATTCAAGATTCATTGATCCAAGAAGAAACCTGTTTGTGTGCTTTCTATTTGCATACATCACAGTGATGATTCTGGATTTTTGTCCTTATTCCAGCCTCAGGAGCAAACACCAGAACCCAGAATACTCCATCTGGTTGGTAAGTGGTCTGTATTGCTACCACTCAGAAACATACTCGGTGCTGTAAATTGCTGTATCGCAACTAATCTGTGTGTGCCTGATAGGCCCCGTGTTAGCCAACAGCTCCAGGTGCACAATCCGAGTGCTCTCAAATTACGTCCTTAAGCTGTTGGATTTGCATTTCTACCTTCCTGGGAAAATGGTGTAATATCTTCTTTAAAAAGGAGTGCGCCCACCTCTAGTTGTTAAAAAAAACAAAAAAAAGTGGTGGCTCACAACTCCTGCCTCTAGAAAGCCCAGTTCTATGAATATGTGTTAAATGTCTCTCAGAATGTCTGTTGTATTTTGTTACTCACAGGTTTTAAACTAGTGGAACATGTTTTTTCTGGATCCTGACCATAAATAGGCTGGCAATATCAGAAAAAACACTGAATCAATCAGATATATATATACCGAGTAAATTTAAGCAACTTCAAGATTAGGCAACAGTTGATGAGTCTTATTTGGATTCCAGTTTTGGTCTCAGGGTCTCCGTTCCAACTTCAGTCTTGCTTTAAGTGTCTGCATCCTTCCTGGATACAAGCACGAAGGCTTTAGAGAACACTAGTGCCTCAGTTCATGTGTGCTCTTGCATGGAGGCCCTGAGGAAAAGATGATACTCTTTAGTCTTCCTTAGGCTCTGTACTATGGTATGTGTTGTCTCTTTTTCACTTTTGAATAAAAAAAACCTGATAGGTTCATGGTGGTCGGTACAGATCTAATATATAATTAGTTTTCTCCTTTCCCTTAGGGCTCAGCTACTCCAGAGAAAGTGTTTGGAGTATTGGTTTCTCCAATATGATTTTGTTCAGGTCTTATTGTTGCTGTTGTCAAGTAAGGTATAAGTTAGAAGAGTGTATAATATGTGTTTCCGTGCATGTAAATTAGATTTTTCAGAGCTAATTAATCTAATCTCAAATACCACAAAATCCCCACTTCTTAGCATTTACTAATCTGAGATTTGTAGGGTGAATAAAATGAAAAGAAAGGGCAGTTGTTACAAAAATACACAGGGACCTTCTTTTGAATAATGTTGACCTAGAAGCTGTGTACACATATTTCTTTTGTTAGAAGAAGTGTTCTAAAAGGTGAATACAATAGTTCTGTAGTTTCTCAGGGGAAACTTCAAGTAACAATTATATGACTACTATTCAAAATTATATGTATGTATCTTAAAATGGAAAATGTGTTACATTCAGTAACTTGAAAATAATGTTCTTGCTTCTAAAACTTCTTATAAATCTCTCCCTTCTTTCAAAGCAGAGAACCTGCAGTTAGTCTGTCAAGGGCACTAAAACATTAGACAGCTATCATCGACATTTTAGGTTGCTCTCAGATTCTAAACACTGAAATTGTGAAAGTAGCTGATTTGGGTTTAAGAGCTTACGGCTCAGGTGCATTTTATAAAACACAGAAAATTAAAAGGTAGATTAGGTAAATAAAAATTAATAGTTGCCTGTTGGCAATTATTCAATGTAAAATTCCAGCCTGTAAATTACAAGTAGTAAAGGAACAGACATTTGAGTCATAGAAAAGACTGCAAAAATATAGGTGCCTTTTTTCAGTCACTCATTCTGAGAGAGGAGTGTGTCTGATACTTATGTTGGTTTACATCCATTCATTTCTAACCCAAAATTAAAATTCACTTTAATGTGAATTAAGTCCTCTGCCAAGAGGACTTCTCAGTTGTGTATCCATAAAAACCTGTGCCAGAGAAGTCATCTCTGACGTGGCTTTCCAGCAGCTCACACGGGTGATCTAGGCATATAGAAATCCCATGACTGGAAATCCTTTTGCTGGAAGGACTACCTAGCTTGCAGCACTGATGGCAGAGAAGCTGCTGTTGATAGCTGTGCTGCTCTTCAGCCTGGCCCGTGGTGTTGGGAGCAGCTGAGGGAACTAGATTCCCAGGCCCACAGCAGCATCATGCATAGTGCCTCTTCTTTGTTTAGAGGGAAGAAAAGGAAGAGTTAATTTTAGTCTAACATGCAAAACTTGTCTTTCTCTGTAGTGCGTGAAGCATAAACTCAGTGGGAGGTCCATGAAACAGAGCCTGGCTCTGTCCCGTTAGCATTCTGGTCATACTTTAGGACAACATGAGCAGACTTAGAGCTTTTAAAAATGTTGTTTTGTTCTCATCTGCCCCACAGCTGAATTCTGTGTCGAGAAGGGGTGTTGTGCCATGATAAGGCTGGGGTATTTAAATTTCATTCTTCCTTTCCCACCCCCCTGCACACACCAGGTTTTAGAAATAAGTGAGAAAAATTAAAGGCCATTAATTCAGTCCAAGATTTACTTCTAACAAGTCATTCCCTAGCCTGTGTTCATTTTTACAATTTCCTTTTTTTTTTTTTTTTAAATAAATACAATTGATAGTAGCTTGAAAAAATTGTGGGTTTAGTGTCTGCTGATGAGCAAGGTCATCGGAAACTTCACTGACCTCCCCTGGGTTCCTCTGCAAGGAGGGAGAAGGAGTTATGCCTGTTACTTCCATCCCCACAGGCTGGAACAGGCTGTGTTGTCTTCAGAGCAGCCCAGCCATCTACCCAGGTGAATTCTGTGTCTGGCAAAGTCAGGGTCCCTAAGCAGGACAGGGCATGTTTTAAAGAAACCCTTGTAATGGAAGCCAACTCAATCCAAATGACCCCTTCTGCAGGTTCTTTTAAAATTATGAATTATTTCTCTTCTGTAGTGATCAGACTTTTGTATTTTTTACTTTTTAGTTTCTGAACACTGCAGGAAATGTATCACATTCACTGAATTGATTGATTGACTGAAGGAACTGAAATGGTTTTCTGCTGTTTTGATTAGAAGGCATGGAATAATGTGTTTCATAGTAACACTTTATTTTGTTTAATTCTTTCTGCAGGCAACTTTGAACTAAGTTTTCAAATTCCTTAGATAGGCTTTTTTTTCTTTCAGGCAAAACTATTCATGCAATTGGGTTTGCACTAAGCAGAAAATAAAATATTCAGAGCTGTTTTGGGCTTAAGCCTTCTAGAACCACAATTATGTCCCTAAACAAGAAGTTGATTTTGAAACAAGCCACAGGTTTTAATAATTCTCAGTGTTCTCTTCAGATTCCCATTCTGTGTAGGGTGTGTTGCAACTAATTGCATCTCTCAGATCAAGGCAGAAGTACCTTAAAAATGGACCAGAAATGGATCTGGCTGCAAAGGCTGGCTCTACACTCTCGCAAAGCTTTGGAGGGTTTAGATCTTGGAACCTGATTTTGGTCAGGATTGTTTTTTGATATACTCAGATGAAAGGCAGACTATAAGTGTGAAGAGAAAATTCTGCCTCAGTTGCACCAGTGTTACCAAATTAATGCCAATGTGGTCACATGCTGTAGCAGGGTGGAAAATTTGGCCCGGAGTGTTTATTGTAAGTAGCAACAAGGAAAAGAAAACTACTGAAGAGAAGAAATACAAAACTGTAAATGGCCAGGCAACAGGCCTCATGCGAACTTTATTTGCCAAACTGGTGGTTTACTCCAACATTAACATTTTATGCAACCAAGCCAAATTCACTGTGTAAAACATTTTATTGCAGCAACCCTGCCTCTCCTGCCCTTTGCCTTTTCTAAGAGATTGAAGGGCACACATAAACTGCTAAAACACCCAAAATTGTTTAGCCATCTGTATTCAGTATCCCTACAGGCTTATTTACTACATAAAGAGAAAAGAAAACCAGCTAAATATTTTAAGAGGATAAAGAAGTTTTAGTTGTAAAATATCCAGAGGCTTTATTGTAGACTTATGGGTCTGCACTACAGATTTCTAATAGCAAACAATAGAAGTGAAAAATAAGAGGGTTTAATGCATCAGTTATGGGTTGGTAATGGACAAATACGTGGTGCTTATTCTCTGCCTAGCATGGCATGGCATCAGCCTTGGGTCCCCACTAAAACAAAAAAGCGGAAAGTCAAACAACAGTCATGTCAAATTAAACCTCTTTTTGTTTAATTTTTCAAAGTGATTCATTTAGCTGGTTGGCAGAGAGTCAAACTGATAGCTAACAATAGTTCATTTATTTAATGTTGCTTTCAGTACCCTGTAGCCACTCAACTGCATCAGAACTTATCTGCTGCAATTCTCTTTGAGCTGTGAAGATAGGCCAGGAAACTGGAGTAGGTCAGGTGTGCATGAAGGCGCAGCTCACATGGTGGGGCATTTGTGCTTCATGAACCATAGAATTGGAAATGGATTTTCAAGAACAGTTAAAGCTTACTTTTAATCTGAAAAGTGAATAAAACTGATATCCTTATGTTCCATGTTTGCTGAGTCTCAACACTCCAAAAATAAAAGAGCTCAGTTTATAAAGTAAAAAAAGAGTGTTGTGTAAACTGCCAAAGCTGCAAATTGTGAGAGCAAACAATGAAAATGAGATCTTTCTTGACATTTTCTCTCCACTTATAAAATGAGGGTAAGTTAGTCTCTTGGTGATCTCCATTTAATTCTATTTTCTTAATAGGATTGAAAAACGTAAGTCTGATTAGAACAAACAAGAAACTCTTTAATTTTGCACAAATGTGAGTAAATATAGTAATAAGCACTTTTTTGGTTTGTGGGGCTTATAGAAATAAAGTTAAGCAAAGGTTTTTATGTCAATAAAGTCAGTAGATAGAAACATAATAATCAGAGAGGAAGCAGATCACTTGAGTAAGAAGATAATATTTATAGTAAGTGTGAGTGTTGATAGCAAAGTTTTTTCTGTTCTGTTTAATAGATTTTTGTGCGACTGTTGAATGGTGTTTGATCAAGGAGCTCTGGCATAGGTTGCTCACCTAAAGAAAACAAGTGTAGTGTACGACAGTTCTCTGGCATTTTAGAATTATATATCATGCTGTATAACTACATACAGAAACACTGTAGGGACTGGGAAAATATGAGCAGTCTCCACATGTAAGACATCTGTTTAAATCCCATGTATAATTTTTGTTTGTTTATTTGTTATAAAAGCTGGATAAGTTCGATCTTCAGTTTCAGTTTTTACATTTTCCATGTATACTTTTCCATATATTCATGCTCACTCAACGTGATCTGTAAAAAAAGATAACATTTTTAAACATAAGAACCATGGATTGTATATTAAATAAAATTTTCTATTATTCAAGTCTGGTGAGGATTATCTACGCTTGCAAGGGACAAGTTTTCCCAAAAGCCAAGTAATCCTTTCAGTGCTGCTCCTATAAGTATGTTCTATCGATGCCAAAAGCTCTTGTGCCTGTGGTTCATGTCTAGTTTTATGAGGGTCTTTTACCACAGGAGGTTATTTTAGAATAATTTTCAAAGGCTGGGGTTTTTTTAAGAAACATAGTTACCTGTTATTCAACTTATATTTATGACAATAAATCATTCTGATAGAATAAAAGCTTTTTTTTTTTTCCCCATAAAATGTGTACTGCTGTTGCTAAGTAGAAGGACTCTGTCAAAAAAAAAAGACTGGAGAAAGAGCACCGGTCCATCATCCCTGATTCTCTGGGGCTATCTTTATGTGATCCTTGTGTTAAAACCTGTAATTTTTCCTCTCTGAATTGCATTTTATTATTTCTTGGTATCTTTAATGCATTGAAGAAGGCTTGTGCTCTCTCCTATCGTGGTGCCAAGCCCATGAGAGTTTTTGGTAAGCAAGGGTCTGCAATCAGTCAAATCAAGAGTGAATTGTGATCAAAAGGAACCCTTCAGTCTAACAGGGTAAAGAAACAATCTGTTCTCAAGAAAGATGTACATTATAGAAACAATACAGTGTCCATTAAAAAGTACTTTACTTATTTCTGGTGGGTTTTACAGTGATGTGAAATATGATGGCGTAAACCAAATTCTAAATGTGTATTACTCACTACACTACAGTAAATGTATCACGAGCACTCTACTCCAGTGAGAGTGCCAGAAAGGCTGCTGGTATTGAGAACATGCCCATTATGATGAGGGTCAAGAACCACTTTGCTGTAATAAAGGCCTGCACTGCTAAGGACTTTAAAATAGAAAAACACTTAGGAAATGTAAAATCAATACAGCATTGGTTAGGGCTAACATAATGGCAATGTAAAAAGCAAGCCAAGCATAGTTATATTGTTATTTATTACTAGTGTTGTTTACACTGATGTAAATGTTATGTAGATACCAGTACAAATAACATTTTCTCCCAAAATTTAAAACTGAATGCCTATGTACAGAAAAAGCAAAACCACAGGAAGGGAGGTGCCAGCATTATTCATGCCAATGCAAAAATGTTCTACTATGTGTGGTGCTGATTGTGTTGGCATGGGATTTTCAGGACATTTTATACTGTTGAAATGTATATTTTGAAAATATAACCCAGAGGGTAAAATCCAGTCATGAAATTGAGTTTTGTCTTTGACATCAAAAGGCCCATGGTTTCACGCAGGTGAAACTTTTGTCAAAGTATGAGAAAATGCATGCCTGGGGAGAGTATTAGTCAATAACTGAGAGAAGCTAATAAAATTTTATAGTTAATTTTTAAAGGAGTTCTTTTAGTTCTGGAAAAAACAGGAGCCACTATCAAGGTTATGCTTAAAAATTGCAGCCCAAAGTATGTGTTTCACCTTCCACAGTGATAAAGTGTAGAAAGTTTGGTTGGCTTTTGTTCTGGAATCACTTCACTTAAATGAAAGGCAGGGAGAGATCACAGGAGGAGATCACAAAAGACGGGAATTTTAGTTCAAAACATAAGAGTTTTGGGTTCCACAGACTCCACATGTAAGCATGTAAAGGTGACAAAAGGAAGTATTTACTAAAAGGAGATAGCTTCTTGACTGGATTATAGTTTGTGTTCTTTATTCAGTGCGATGTGATACCTCCTGGACACTGCTGGGGTCAAAACGATTAGAAAACTGAATGTAAGTCAACCATTTCCCCAAAACTCTGAGGGTTTTTTCACATTTCCCACAGTTTTAAATAAAAGTGCAAGGAATTATGCTTTTTACCACTCTTACGAGCAGAAAAATATAATTGCTTACTCAAATAATCTGGTTCATTGCTTATACTAGAGAAAGACATTTTGGTGAGAATATGTCATTATGACAGACTTTCATTTAACATCTCATTTAGTTGTATTTTAGAAAATACCATTCTGAAGACAGAATTACATCTCTGTGCTGTTACTGCACACACATTTCTTCACCAACAATTTCTGACATAACTGGAGAGCACTTGAAAGAGTTAATAAGCTTATAAGTAGTTGGAACAGTTTGCATTTAAGGAAGGCGTTATAAAAAATAACTTGAGACTGGGCAATTGGAAATTCAGTTAGAAGGATGCAGAAATTTAGACCTGTAGGTGGATTTAGTATTTCAAAAGGCCAGAGTTTGGTAGGTTGTGGGTACAGAACATGCCTTTGGTGAATAGCAACAGCTCTACAAGATCACCTGTCATCAGAAGCACAGAAATTATCTGTAAACACACCTCAATCATGAAAAAACACACCAGCTCAAGCCTCACTGAAAGTAATCAGCTGCCTTGCATTTAACCACCAGATGGGCATAGATGACCACAGAGAAGCAGCTGACAAACTATAGGTTAAAAAGATGATTACTCTACAGCAATTCGTCACTGTGTTCATGCACTAAACAGAAGGATAGAGACACCTAGGGATGAAGACAAGCTAAAGACCTAAAATAATTAGCTGAATGGTAAAGAGGTTAAAGAAACCATAGCTATTGACACAAAATGAAAGAGTAATTTGCTCTGCTTTTCAGTAAGTGGACCATTACTGGCTACAGGAGAAAAATCAAGTATAAACGGGAATGAAATAGTGGAAATAACTGTAACAGAAATAAAAACAAAATTACAGGTTATTTTAATAAAAGGGGTAGCAAACCCTTTTATTAAAGGGTTTTTTTTATTATAGTGGCGGTCCTCTTAGAGAATTTGCACCAAAATACAGATCTAGTAGTAACTATTATAAATCAAGCTTACTGAATTCATGATAGTACTAGGTCCAAAGACAAGTACTTTGCCTGTGTGTAAGAAGAGGAAGCTGCTGTGTGCAACTGCACATTTGTGAATCTGGCTCAGTAATGCATGTAGTTTTAAAACAGGTTTTGAAGGGAAAGACCATTAAAGCTACAGATAAAAGGGAAGTGGAATATTGGTTAACCAAAGTAGGGTGTGCCAAACTAACTTAATCTTTTCTATTTTTTTTCTTTTTTTTTAATTTTCTTTTAAATAGAATGACTTCATTTTCTAGAGAAAGGAAATAAAGGGGGCATATTCTGTCTGTCCTTTTACAATGCACTCATTATGCTGCTGAAAAGAAAACTGCTTACTTGCTTGGAGAAAGTGGAATTTAAGAGCGCAATTGTGAGATGACCATGGTAGGTGATTTAGGACAATATTGAAAAGGAACCATCTGTATTAAGATAAATTTTTTCTCTGATAGTCATAAAAGAAAAGTGGGAATGAAGTATCCTGATAGTACAGTATTGGGAAGCTTAGATAATCAGGATAGCCAATGAAAATAACTGCTCTGCCTTGAGAACCTGGGGAACTACACATGAGATTCAGCAGTAAGAGCTGAAAAGCATTTCAGAAAGGTACTATAGAGAAAATATAAAATGTTGTTGTAAGCTGAGATCTAGACAGCTGGAAATGGAGATTAAAAGAATCATGATTTCTGTTTATCAAAATGCTAGATGGCCGGAAAACTCCATTCACCATTTTAAATATAACCTTTGGGTCTTATTTTGCCTTCCTTTGCTGTGCTAAAAATTGATTTGTTATCAAAAATCGCTTCCCCACATGGATATTTGAAGAATATGATCCGGTCACTTTCTTAATTAACTAAATAAATAGAGCTTCTGCCACTCTCTCACTGCAAAAAAACAATTCCAAGACCGTTTTCTGTTCTTGTAGTTCTTTTCTGAGACCCTGCCACCTGTGTTTCAGCAATGATCTCATTAATACCATATTACTAAGAAATTACCACTCCTGACACTGTTAGACATCCCTCTGTTCCAGGAATGTGTTCTCTGTCTACACCACACTGGAAACAGACATTAGTCAATAATCACTATTTTGAAAAATTTTCCAGTGATGCTGTGGTTTAGGATAATAACCTTGTTCTTTTCAATTTGACTTGTTGTGTCCATTCCTCATATCTCTCTCCTTGTATTTAGTCATACTAAAAACTTGTTTGTTTATGAAGCAATAAAGATCAGCCTGTAGAGGTGTTTTGACCCTACTTTTACATGTTATTCCTGTATTGAGTGGAAGGGTATTTTCAATAAGATATGAAAATAAAACGCCAGTTTAGATACAAAGGGATTTTCCTTGGCTTTGTTAGAAATTGATCCTGCTGGTGACAAAGTAAGGATCCAAAATTGTTGATGTCTTTATGTACCAATTATTTATTTATTTATTTATTTATCAGTGCCTTTTGTATGTGTATGTACATATATATATGTGGAGGACACACATGGCTATGTCTTCATATATTTTATGCATTCATTATTTAAAAGTGTTGATGTGTGTAAATCTTCATAGATACCCCCATTATAAAGCACCCAGATGAAGAGATTTTGATATTGTTTACTAGCAAACTCCTAGTATTAAAAATAATAAGCCTCAATAATGAAATTAATTAATACATCCTTAACAAATAAGTCCAGTAAGTTAATCCTACATGAATTTCAGAAATAGGGTAAGTTTTTACGAAGTGACGTTAAGGCTAGAATAGCAAGAACTATATGCCATGCAGAAAGAGAAATTTTGCCTTCAAAATTAAATCCTATATAGTTCTACCATTGTAAAAACTGTTTTACTGTGTGGCAGTGCAACCTGAAGACATATGAAAGCTGCTGCTACCTGAACTCCACTTCTTTACGAACCGTAGCTCTTGGCTGGCTCTATATGGGCAGGCACATTTAGACCAGTGCCCAAAACCTAATCACAAATGAAATGCTCTAGAGACAGATAAAATGGAAAATGAGATGAAGCCAAAATATGATTAACATCATAACAAAGCAAGAATTGGCTTGAACTACATTTTACCACACGGCCCAGAGTACCCCTGAAAAGTAGACACCTTTGCTGTTTGCTGCTCCAAAGGGGAGTGGAAGTGACCTGGGCCGGGCAGTAGTGGTAGAGCCATTGACCTTTTACAGGTCTCCTTGCTGGCAGAGGAAATAAGGTGGTTTTCTCTGCCCAGATATTTCTCACTGCCCCAACTCCTCCTGAGAATACAGAGAAGGTGAAGAGTAAGGCTGACACTGTCCTTCCACTCCGTGCAACTCATGCCATGTAGAGCGACCTACATGATCTGTGCCTAAGCCCAACATTTTCCCTAGGCAAGCAGCATCAACTCAGACAAAAGATATGATAGGTTATGCCAAAAAAAGGGGGAAATAACCATTAAAGGGCATCTGGAGAAAAAAAGATTGTCACATGGAAGTGAAAAATGAAAAGCTCATTTTTCACAGTGGTCAAGGAGGCACAGCTAACCAACTCCCTGTATGCCAAATGCCTCTGTATCGTCTGTGTCCATGGTTCAGCATCTATACATTTCTCTTAAATATGTAACATTCTATCACCACGAATGGCAGTGACAAGGTTAGACTAATAAATATGGTACTCTTTAGGACACCAAATTTGAGCTCTAAGCCATAATGTGGGTTAGGCCCTTCATTTTTAGAAATGTAGTGCCTGATTGAGTGATTTATTATCTCTTACGCCAAGCAACAGATTCTTGGAAAAACAATCCAACTTTTCCATGTAATTAAAATGGGAGTCACAACAAAGACTAAAGTTCAGAAAAACAGTTTTACTGGCATTATGCACTGTGAGAGGTATACCTTAGTCAGACAATTCAAAAAGTTTTCAGCTGGTGCCCAAAAAGTACTTTGGAAATAATTTTCTATGTTAAACGAAAAATTACTGAGCAGTTCATTACTGTCAAAGTCATTCAATACATATGTTATTGACTCTAATTCAGATCTCCTCAGTGATGTATTTATGACAAAATACGTGTGAAGTGTCCATTTCTGAGCATCCTTGTAAGCCATCCACAGCAGGAACACTTAATGGAACTTTCCACTGCTCGTTGCTTTCCTACTCTCTCAGTGATTTCTTTTATGTCGTTATGCCTCAGTGGCTATAAGGTGAGGGAACTGGATACAATGCTGGTGCTCTAACTAGACTATGGTGATCAGTCAGTGGAAATTGTTTTGCTTTTCTTGCACTGCTTCGTTTACCTTCCTATTTGAAGTTCTAAATCTTTCCTGTCCGCTTCTGCATTCCATCTTTCCATGCACTTTTAAGAGTTGAGTTTGGGATCGGGATTACTATCTCCAAAACTGCCTGGGTATACAAAGCTTTTTTCCTTTCAAAAATACCACATTTTGCTAAGAAAACATTGTGGGAGATTCTTTGTATTTGACTAAATCCTGCTGTTCTTACTGAGGATAATATGTACTAACAGTGATAAAATCTCACACACTCTAAGATCCCTTGGCCCCAGATAATTTCCTCTACAAAACTCCTTAGGAGTGAATGAGTTTTTTAATTAATTGCCATTATGTGATCAGGATTCCCCCAGATTAAACTGCTTTGCTGCTCAAAAGAGCTTGAATCCAGCCTTTCGATTATATCTGTAGTTTTGCATATGCAGTTCTTCTTGTGCCAATTCTTGATTTTATTGGTGTTTTTCCTCCATCTTTCTTACTGAAGTAAAATCCAATTGAACATTTCAGAATAAGCCCTGGTATTATCAAACTTCATATTTACATGTGCAGGAATCACACTCAAATCAAATAAAGCTGCTGGGCATGACACCACAGACTACAGATCTGACTGACAGAGGAACAAAACAGGGACCTGTTACACATCCTTTTTGTCAACTAATTTTATGCAACTTTATGTTTCAAGTGAGAAACACTTACGTATTCAATGCCTTTACATACATAAATATGAGGAACCGTTGACCTCTTCTGTCTTTTACCGACATAATGCTAAGTGTGGAGAGGATTAAGCCCTTTAGTGAAAGCCATTTTTACTGGCATAACTTTGTAAGTACGAGCTATAAAGCTATAAATCGTTTTAAAACAAGGACCATGGAGCTGATGTGGCATATTTTTAAATCATTTGTATCAAAGAAAAACCTGCGAAGCTGTGTTTCATAATATAAACCTAGAGAGAATTCAAATAGAGATGCCCACAGTTTTAAAATATTTTTTAGAATAAGATACCAGTTTGTAATTAAGAAATGTGTATGAAGAAAACTTTTATTATTATTTCTGGAACTCACTGTAAATATTTCATTTAATATCTTGAAGTCAATTTTAGCTGCTTGCTTTCTGCCACTGAATTCAGCCTGTATTAATGGACCCAGAAGGAAATAATTTTTTTCTGCTAAGTTATTTGAATATTGAAGAATGAAAGTTCTATAGGCAACTTCTGTAAATTTTTGTACAAGAAACCTCATGCTGAGTTACACTTAAAAATACTGAAAACAAAAGTATGGTAGATTGCTTACTTGATTAGAAGTAGAACTTTAGATTTTTTACCTGAGTCCATATGGGAAAGGAAAGGTAAATAAAAATTATCGAATGAGGAAAGATTCAGGAAAAACACCAAAAATTACCCAGGAAGTGGATCTTATAAATTATTTCTTCCTCTCTGATGATTTCCCTTATGATTGCAATAAATTTAAGTCTTATATAGTGCTGACTATCAGCATTTTAATAGCTAATCAGGAAAGGAAGCAGAGTCCCTGATGTTTATCTTACATTATTTTACTGCAAAGGGCTTTTTCAGTTGTTAATGTTTCTAATCAAGTTTGTCAAGTGATTGCAGGATGCAAGTGGGAAGAGCTCCCTGTAAAACTTGCAAAGCCAAGCCACTCCATGTTTCATCTTTCGCAGCTCTCTTCAAAACTTGCTGATGCCTGCAAAAAACATTAGTGGGTAGACTGCCAGGGTGCAACCATAACTGTGTAGCAGACAAAGGTTTATTTCACTTCTTATCACCATCTGAAATATTTTCTAGCCTTTTTTTCAACTCTGTCAATTTTCTCATTCTTTTAGAGTAAGGTTTTTGGAGGAGAGACTGTCTTTCTGTTGTGTTCTACAGTCATGATCCATTGCCAGGGCTCCTATTTGTTAAGTTAATATAAGTGGAACCTTTTTATGCATTCTATTCCCTGAGAAGATACGCCACATATGCTCACATATGCTAAATGTCTTACTTTTCTTTGCCAGTGATACTTCAGGTGGCACCCTGGAATAATATTTTTTTCCCCAAAAGTAAGTAAATGAGATTCAGCAAGGCATGTGAGCAGACTGCCCTTCAAGCATGTAAAGCATGTCACTGCTAGGAACCAGTGCAATATGTGTTTCAGTGCATAGTTATGTGTTGTGCTGAGCTGTGATAACAGACATCTGCTTGAAAGTCAGCATGAATTCAGAATTTCACTGACATGGGGTCTTTCTATGCTTAAAAGCCATTAAAATCCTAGGATGTGAAAGTATACTATCAATTCAGGCCCTTTACCCACCAGATGTTGCACAATTAAGTATATTTTTCATTGGAAAAGATGGAGGAAGAGGACACTGGACTCACGATAACAAAGGAGAGTAAATTTGTTCGGAAAATTGAGACCAACCACGGTGTAACTCCTATGTCTCTTTTCAGCGTCTACAGGACATGGGAAGAAAATACAAGCTGTTTGCTTCCTCTTTCCAAAACTGTGTGCATCTGAGTGCATGGATGAAATCTCTGGGGTTCAGGGATCTTGAAAAGAATTTGATTCTTCAAGTATTTCTCAATGTAGGTCACCTGAGAACGTAGCCAGGCAAGAAACTGTCCCACTTCACCTACTGTTCTTGTGAGCTATCATTGTGAAATTTTATGGGCTTATACTCTTGCCTTATGTGTGTGTCACACAATTAAAAAGGCTGGAGCACTTTCTACATTTCATAAAATCTTTTAAAATTTTTCTTCGTTCTTTTCTTAGAACACAGTTCTGGTTCCTAAAGCAGAGTAAGGAAAAACAAATATGAAATAATCCATCAAATGGATATAAAACAGTGAGTTGCATTTCTAGTTTCTTTCTAGAAGAAAAAAACCTTATTTTCACAATAATGAAATCCTGAAGTGTACATCACAAGATTGATTAGTCTTCCTGGTCATAAACCTCAACAGTAAAATTATGACCTCAGGGAGTTAGTGAATGTCCTCATGCAGGGCATAATCCCAAGTATTCATATGTAGTCAGATCTGATTAGCCTAGGTGAACGGTAAGCTCATTTTATATTTAAATGACAGCAGTAATAAAAAATGTATGAAAGCAAGAGATTGAGAAGAGGGGGCTGCAGGCAAGTGAAAGAGGAAAAAATTCCATACTCTATTTTTCAGAATGTATTTGGAGTGTGCGAAACATGTCTGAATCCTCTCATACATTATCTGTCTTTAGAATCAAATATACAAAAACTTACCATTGGTAAAAAGAATGGCTTAAAAAGTATATAAACAATTGAATACTGCCTTTGATTTAGGGAATGAATCGATACTTTTGCAATCCTGATGAAGCTCTTACTGATCATTAACACTAGTGTGAAAAGAATAAGTAATGGAAGCAATGTATTTGTACAGATTTGATCAAATACACAGATTTTAATAGACCATTAAGTGAACTAACACAACGACATTTCCTGAGAAGGTACAGTACAGCACAAAGACGTATGAAAGGGGGAACAATCTGGAACAATCAGAGCTGAGGTCTTGTTCCTTCTTGCGTGAGGCTTCTTTTCCCTATTTTCTTCATCCTCAGAGGAAATATGGTGTTTTAAAAGGTAGTCAAATGGTCAAGGAGGAGAGGCATGGAACAGTACTGAAGAAATTGGATGGAAGCTTTGATAAGAGATCAAGATCTAGACACTGGTGACATCATTAATGAAAGTCTATATTACCTATTTTTAAAAAAATTCTATTTGGTAATTATATCTCATTGTGGATCCGGTACCAGGTCCCATAATGCAATAACTTCAAGAGATGACTGGCTTTTTCAGGGAAAAAAAATAGAATTTTAGCATTCTTGAGGTTAGAAAAGACCTATAAGGTCAGCCATCAACCTAATACCACCACCATGTTCACCACGAAACCATGTCCTCAAATGCCACAGCCACATGTATTCTGAACACTTCCAGGAATGGTGACTCAACCACTTCCTTGGAAAGCCTGTTCCAATGCTTGGCAACATTTTCCATGAAGAAATTTTTCCTAATATCCAATCTAAACCTCTCCTTGTGCAACTTGGGGCAATTTCCTCTCATCCTGTTGCTTTTTACCTGGGAGTAGAGACGAACACCCACCTCACACAAGCTCCTTTTAAGTCAATGTAGAGGGCAGTAATGTCTTCCCTCAGCCTCCTTTTCTTCACTCTAAACAAGCCCAGTTTCCTCATCTACTCCTCACCAGACTTGTGCTCCAGACCCTTTAACAGCTCCATTGCCCTTCTCTGGACACACTCCAGCCACCTCAATGTCTTTCCTGTACTGAGAGGCCCAAAACTGGACACAGGACTCAAGCTGCAACCTCACCAGTGCTGAGTACAGTGAGATGATCACTTGTCTGGTCCTACTGGCTGCAATATTTCTGATTCAAATCATTAATTTTGTACAATATCATTGATATTGCTCATATTTGAATGTTACTAGTCAAATTCTGCTAGTTTTACTTGGAAAAAATAACTGCCTTTTTGTCCTGGTTGGCTTTGGTCTATTCTGTTTCCACAGTATTAGAAAAGGTTGCAAAATAACCAATAGAAAATTTTTGTATAGTAATTTTTCAGTCTTTTCTTAAGTGCTTATATTTCTCTTTCATTTTATTATTCATCATCAGTATTTATTATTCATACAAGTAGTAGTTTGGAGTTCATCCAAAGGTATGTTTACATAAGGTCAGGAAAGACCTAAGTACACAGATGAAAGACCTAAGACAAAAACCTCAATAGACTTAACTCTAAAGAGAGGATGTGAAAGAACCAGGTAAAAGGCCAAGTAAAAAATGTGGGATTTCTTCAGAGAAGGGAAAAGGTGAGACAGATGTCCATTCCTGGGACACAGGTGTGTGGATCTGACTATGTACAGCATATATTCAGTCACTAAAAAGGTAACTCCAAGGGTCTGAATCAAATTTTCTATAGTTATCTCTATGCAGCCAGAGTTAAGCCTGTGGCTGCAAATCTCATTGCTTCTGCATTTTCTTGGAAACTTTGACCAGACTTCTGAATACCCTTCAGAGAGTACTCAAAAGTTAGTTCCTGCAGTACTTAAGGGCATATGTTGGATATAGGAAAGCCCGTTCTGTCAATGACACTTTCTTGTGGTGGTAAGACTTTTGAAGAATAAAATGATGTAATGCTGTCATGAACCAGGCCAATAGTTATCACATTTATTTAGCCTATTAGATGGTGTCTTTAAAGAAATGCAACATTATTTCCATTTATATATATAGATATATATATATATTATTTCTAGTTTTATGGATGGCAATCCATGGATGGCAGCTAAAGGTTATTTTAATTATAATTCATATTTAAGGGCCTGCTTTTGCAGGAATTATGTCAAGAAAAATGTTGGCAAGTTCACAACAACTGCAAGATTGGGCAATAAGGGAATTAAAAAGATTTGTAAAAAACCCCAGTGACTAAGTGCTTATTTCACTGCCTGTTGTATCCTGTTATATCCAGAGAATGGAAAAAGGAAATTCCATATTGACTAGATTGAGCTGTACTTGCCATCTCAGTAATGAAACCATCATGCAATTCCTTCAAATGAAACCTCAGTTAAACTGCACAACTGTTTCTTTTTACTTTCACACTGTAAAAATCCAGAACAGCAAGTGTCCAGGAAAATGTATTCATTGGAAAGAAGCTACCAAAGTCTGTGCTTTTGACTGTCATCTGCAGCTTATTTCACACAGACCCAGAAGCGAGAAGTCAAAAATGGAAACTGCATGGGTGGTTTATTACTCAGCATTGGGCTCCAAGTGAGGGTTCTTGGTGCAATTGTCTTCTTGATAGAAAACAGATTGATTATTTGTTTCCCAAGTCCGTAATTATTTGAACTCATTAGGTTTCAGAAAATTTGAAAATGTTTCAGATTATGCATATACTCTCACATGCTCCTGTATTTAATTTTTGGGCCTGGCTCCCCTCTTCCTGGTAACTCATATAGTAATTTACAGCTTTGCAGGTGTAAGAGGGTGTATTAGGTAAACAAACAGATTCTGATTTGCACAGGCCCTCTGTTACACTGAATTTGAAATGTTTTTATCAGAATATGAGACCTGCATACCTAAATTTCCAGTGATGTTCTTTTCCATGATCAGTACTGTCTAACGTAGTTTTTCAGTAAATGTTCAAGGTGGTGATGTTAATAGCATCAGTTTCCCTTGAAAGAAGGTAATTTCTTTGTTTCACTCTCTTTTTAGAGAGACCTGTCTGCTCAGTTCCTGTGCCACTACAGTTCCTGTGAAGAGTGTTATAACTCCGGGCAGCTATTCTATTCACACAAAGAATGTTGGACAGGTTAATACTATTGTGCAATATTGTGCAATATTGTGCATTGTGCTATAACCAGCACAAGTTTCTAGACATAGCTCTGCCAGAAAAAAATATTTTTGATGCCTTGTTAAAGAGCATTTTCTGCTCTCAGGATTTGTGTGTAAAAAAAAATAATTCTGGATATAGTAAGAGAAGAAGACACAAAAGTGGGCAAACAAAACTTAAAAAAGGCCCTTTAGGCTTCTTTTTCACCACTTCTCACCATAAATTTGATTTTAAGTGTGTTTTGTTTTACTAGAATGTTAGCTTTATACTGGAGTTTAGTAGCTCACATTAGAAGTCAGGAGTCAATGACTGACTCCTCTGTGCTGGGGACAAGGAAAGATGGAGAGGACTGATTGTCACACTTACGTAGTCTTTCCTGGAGTTCTCTTGGTTCTGCATAGCTGCTTATGCCTCAATATTAGCAGTAAAGACCATTCCAGCCTTCACAAAATATTGTCCAAATATCTGTTTCTGAGTAGGTCATTAATTTTCAGGGACTTGCTGGCCATGTTACACAGTAGGTGGGAAAAAAATGTGGTGCTTGGGTGTGATGCCAACAATAACTAGCTATTCACAGCTATGATTTCTCACCAAGTAATTATAACTTTTGCTTTACTAGGGGAAAGAAAATAATACTAAGAATGAATTTTTAAAACACATTTACTCATTACCAAATCATTCTTAAGTTTTCTTTGGGAAAAGGAGCTAGTAGCCCTTCTTATTGGGTGGAAATTTCCACTAACTTTCTTGGGAGCTCCAGACATGCTAAAAATACAGTGTCTGTACACCTCTGTGTCAAGGATTATCCTCTTTTCCTAGTAGGATGCATTCTCTATATAACACAGGTATCTCACAGCTCTACCACGGTGTTTATGAGCTTTTTGGCATTGTTTCCTTTCCAATAACACTTTGGGAATTCCTGAAGGGGGCTGTTCCGATATTCAGTAAACTTCCTCCTGAAAATGTCGCTGCTTCTTCACATCATAACGATGCACTCTTAGTATAACGCTGTTTGTTTCAATTTATCGTTGCTACCTTTGTCTGGTCAAGGATCACGGGGATACAGTGACAGTCAGGTTTGTATCCTATTTCATTTCCCTATATAACTGCAGTTTCAACTACTGCTAAACTGTATAATTAATTTGCAATCCTTGTAAATGCAAAGCTTCCCAGTAATATCATAGAAATGAATTTTGCATTTTTTTGATCTGTATTTTTCTGCAGATCCTTTCTAAGTCATTACCTGTCTGTTGTTGCAGGCAATTCTTCCCTTCTACATTTTATATGGGCAATGTTTGTTCTTTTAAATTACAAGAATTTTGGTACATAGTCTTTGGTCAAGATTTTTTTTTGAGGTGCCTTAAGTTAAGCCCTGGAGTCTCCATTTCGCTCCAGTTCAGTCACTGGGAAATGTGGACAGCCATGCATTTGGGAAATTCAAGCCATTGTCCAAATACAGACTTGGGAGTTTAAACTCCTATTTTTGAAAGCTTTGACCACGTTAATTACAGATTTTGATTTATGCAGAGGGACCACTCTGTGTCCTTACTCTTCTAGATAACAGAAAATGTGTAAAAACATTAAAGATGTTACAAGAAGAGATTATGTGGTGAGGTCTGAATTTTGCCCTGATGTTTTGCTAATGCTAGGGATTGGGAATGAAAGATGTTAGTGCCTCAAGTAAAACAGGAGGCAAAGATTACCAGCTGCAGAATTTGTGAGATGAGTATTATCTTCCAGAGCATTTATGGCAGAAGATACTTTTGGCCGAAATGTTACTCACACTCCTAGAAGAGAAGTTGGAACTATTAGAAGAGCAACCATAAGTCAAGTCCAACATCCGGGATGGGACATGATAGAGCAGGAGAATATGGCACAAGTAATGGCAGAGGTGCAGATAACTTCTGATGGTGCAGATAACTTCTGATGATGTAGATGTGGAGAACAGAGTTTGGTGGAAAGGAAGATGCAAAGAAACCTCCGGCAGCTAGTAGTACTACCTAGCAGAAGAAAAAATAGAATATCAGAAGAGAAATAGGATAACACAATACAGCTGCTACAGAAAACATGAAAGGCAGAACAGAAAGGCAAAAGAGAGGAAGAGAGTGGTGATGCAAGAAAAAAGGATACGAGTATGAAGGATGGCTGTGGATTAGAACCCAATGGAGAAAAAAGACAGTACACATCTGATTTGGAAGAGAAATATAGATGAGATGAAATGAGTTTCGAACAAGTAGAAGAACCCTCTTTAGGGCCCGCATGGAAAATGGATTGTGTGATTGGTGTTCCTCGCTAAGAAGAATCAATGGGCTTGTCTCCAGAACATGCCCAGAGGACAAAAAGCCAAATTGGTTTTTAGGCTCTGGGATGAATAGAAGTAGAGACAAATTGACAAAAAGTCTTTATTGTGGGAAAAATACAAACAGCATTGCTATTAGGCCAGACAGGTAACATTTTAAGAGAAGCACAGCAGGGAACCTCAATAGCATTGCTATCTTTTCCAGTGAAAGAGAAAAAAGCAATGATAATATAAAGAACTGGGCTACTGAGATGGTTTGTGGGTTCCAGTTTATGGAATTAAATTGGTAATTTATAAGGAAAGTTTTAAACAAATAGATGCAGAGAGAAGGTTGGGAGACACATAATCTCCAAAGAAAGCTCATGTTTTATTTCACAGCAACAGTGGAACTGGGTAAAGGGTAGAAAAAATACAGCTAAAGGGTAAAAAGTTTAGGAATAAAGAGAAATTATTAATGAGTAGAGTCACAGTAAAGTGGATGCTTCAGCTAAAATCATGTAACTTAGCCAGAGAATTGAATTAGAAATTAGAAAGAAATTAGAAAGAAAGAATTGAAACAGGTAAAGACGGAGAGAAATAAGGCAAAGAGCCTAAAAAACAAAATGAAGGAATGTGAACAGTGGACACATGACATGAATTTAAGTATTATAGAAAAAAAAAGAGGCGTAATAGGAGAGCCAGAAGGACTGACAAATACTTGTTGAAGGATATGCAATATTCAGAGAAGAAAGCAAATGCACCGGGCAGGCATGACCCATGTTTAGATGTAGAATGCTGAAAAACAATGAGAAAAAGGAGCATATATAGAAGACATTAGATATTCAGTTGGGGAAAAAAATTAAGAAAATTGCTTTATGAACAGACCTTGAAGATCAGTTTTCTATGTTGCAAGTGTTCTCTTTAACATTAATGTAGAAATAATTTTGCTAGGCGTTGTGTTGGGGGACATTAATTTCCCTGACACGAACTGGAGAGCAAATGCTATTGGTAATTGTAAGACCACCAGCAGTGCTGAGAAGAGAACAATGCAGCACATTTGGAGACAGATTTTATTTAGCAGTTTCACTGTAGAAAGTGGTCCAAAAGTCTGGAGGATGATCATGAGGTTTTGTGATGCCATAAAGTGAAGGGGTATTGCCAGTATTCAGCACAATCAGACTATCATATGAGAAGGATTGAAATAATTTGAGAATTACAATGATAGATGGAAATGGGTGTCTGTTACAGGAAAAATGTGCGAGTGTTTTTGAAATGAACCAGAGATTTGTTAGCTGAAGACAACAGACACATCGAAAGATGTGGAAGTGCTCACTTTGGGCTGAGAAGAATCAGGAGCACTGGTTGATCACAGGACCTTGCAATGCAGAAGCTGGAGAAGACACGTGACCATAGGATAAGTTATTTATGACAGGGGAAGCAAGGCAGTCCCTGGCTGAGCAACTGCCCTCACCCATACCCGTGGAAGTGAGCTGCCCCAAAACAGAAGAGGAATGCTTGATTGATGGGGAGTCGAGATTCTGCTTAGGAGAAAATTTTAAATAAATTCTAAAGAGGAAGAAGACTGAAAGAAAATGTCATGGTAAATACACTGTGTGTTCAAATCAAACTGGGAAGGAGAAAGAAGCATTTTACTCACTAATATTGCAAGATTGTGGAGTAGCCCCACTAGTGCAACAGGCAAGATGCTAACAGTTTTAAGAGGAGCTCAATGAGTGGGACATGTCTGGCATGTAGGGGACTCAGTGACCCAGACCAATAATACTTGTGTTGGTTATAGTACTGAAAGTACCTTTTAAAAGTTTAGAAAAAATTGGTCATTGCTTTAATGGCCTAACTGGTCTCGATGGTCTCAGAAAAAGAATCTAGTCTCTCTATTGGGCTGAAACTCCTTACAATGCTTATTTCTCTTGCATTTTCATGAACGCAACACTCTTTCCTGTCTCTTCCACTCAGGAAATAAACTCTTTCCAGTGCTGTAATGGAGGACTGTAAAACCCTCCATCAGAAGCTGTGATGGGAACCAGGTAACTATCCTGTTGCACGACACAGCATATCGTCTGTGTCTTAGATGCAGTTTAAAGTAAGAGCTACATCCATTAATGTGCTTGTTGATGCTTCCCTTGCAGTGTGACTCGGTCTTGGGGAGTACATTCCCTGAATTACATTTTTTAAAAAATCTGATTACAGCTTGTTGTACAAGGACTCAGTTGATTCAGTTTTCCGTTTTTTAAATGAACTAAATATTAGATCCTTTGATAATTTAAATCAATATAGCTTTTGGAATGGCCTGTGCCAGCTGAGGATATGTCTTCATCTCTCCTAGCAACACCTAATCTCAGCTCACTCTGGTATTCAATGCTTTATCTAGAACAGGCTTGGCTAAATCCTTCTGTCTGCTTATATAGTACAAAGTGATTTTAAAATTACTGGAGCAACCAGCAGAACTTTTCCTGTTGCAATAGAATCCTCTGCCTGCAGAAAGATCATGGCATTATGGAAGCATTTTGTGCATTGGTCATGTTTCCACCCTTCAAATAAATAAAAGCCATTTGCCCTATGAGAGCAGTAGAGCAGGCTAACACTGAGTTACAGTTGCTGAGGCTCTTCATCCAGTGGAAAATAAAAGGACCTACTTCTAAACACGGATCCCCTGGGATTAAGGAATTAAAATCAGCTTTATTTTTTCCACCCTTTTCTCTACTGTCTCCAAATATAGACCAGTTAGAGTGGAAAATCCAACTGTTAGTGCAAATGTATTGAGTACACAAAATTGGTATGTGCCTATATACTGGTAGGTTAACCACTTTTCATGCTCTGCTGGGACTTCTAGACACATGTACTCAGACATATTTATGTGCTCAGATTTTTCACATAATTTAGGGGTATGCAAGCTCATACTGCTAGTTTAAAAATATAAATCCATTTATAAAAACATGTGCAGCCAATACAAAATTCTGTACATGTGACAGAACTGAAATCATGAGTTAACCAAATGAGATGAATGAAGTCTGAGAGTGTATAAACTCAGCAGGATTCTAGACAAAAAACATCAGAGACTTTAAAATAAAAAAGGAAACGTTTATGTTGGATGATATTGCAAGTAAAAACAATACCGGCAACGTCAGTTCCTTCATTCTATAGTGCCCAAATGTCCCAAATTCTCTATGGTATCCAGCCATCTACTATTTTAAAACAAAATTACCCTCCCATAATTACTCATTTTGACTATTCATATGTATTCTCAAGCACACACTTGCATTTATATATAGAGAGGTATCACTGACCTGTGTTTTTAATTTTGCTAATAATTTAAAATATAAGAATTCAAATTCATCTGTTTTTGCCTCCTTTGTTAAAACAGTTTGCTACTCAAATATCTGGATGCTGTAGCTTTTAAGAAACTCTATGAAACTTTTACATCATGTGACCATACTTGCTGTCTGGTGAACAAGGATTGTGAGTGTATGTCCAAAGAATTTTTGTGACTGTTTGAAGAGTTTTGGGATGGCCTTGTAGTCCTTATTCTACTCATTAAAACTAAGAGGCATTTGGGGTGAATGATAATACTACAGGAGCAAGTTTACTCAGATGTCATTTACCCTCAGGTGCTATTTTGCCGACATACATGATGATTTGGATTATCACTACCTTGTAGCATGTAAATACTGAAATTGTAATTTGCACAAAAAATAGTTTTTCTTGCAGGATTAATGCCAGAATAATATTAAAGATGGAGGAAAGAGCAGGCTGTCTGTTGTGCTCCTACTCCCTTGCATCTGGAAATTTCTTAATTTCATATATTGAAAGTATTTGTGGCATGTTTTTTACAAAGTGTAAATGGTGGAAGAAGATTTTCTGAATGAGGAGGTGAGACAGGGCACAGAGGACCCTAAAGTCCAAAAAGTCTAGTATCAAGCCCATTTTCCTGTTGCAATAACTGCTATTTGCAGCTGAGAATGCTCATCAGGTTCCAAGTATTTGGCTGCAGTTCTCTTTCCATAAACATTGGAGTCACATCACACATGTCTACAGGGCTCAGCCACTCCTCTTCCGCCTTTGCCTGCCTGCCTCTAGAGGTGCAGCCAACACTACAGTCCAGAATACTCTCCTTATCATTCTTAGTTCCTCCTTTTAAACCTTTTAAAGTTTGTTTTGGGGCTGCAACAGGCCGTCTTTCCTCCACCTCTCTCCAATTTGGAGTTGCTGACCATTGGCAAAACAGGTTTTTCTTATGCTTCATGTGACTCTGATCTTAACCTACATGTTGATAGAAACAGCTGGTGACATTTTAACTTTCAAGAACAGTTTGAAGCTTTAAGAGCTATCTCCACCCTGTTGACCTATTCAGCCTAAACAGATTGCCAAAACTTTGGAGATGCCAAAGGTTGTACTAGTGAGTTCCATTTGGGTCTCCCACCCAAATAAAAGGGTGGAGAAATCCAGATGCAATGTCATTTGGGAAGGCCAAAAGCCCTGTAAGACTCCATGAAAAATATTTATTTTTCATTTTTTAATCCAAACCAGAATAAACAGCACCACATCTTTTTTGCCTTAAACTCAAGCACAAGAGAAATTTGGACCACCACTGAAGGTGGAAATTCTACATACCTGACCTTATTGTCATGTTTTTAAGCAGAACCACAATGGTTTTAGTGAAGTGCTCAAAGCTGAGGACAGTCTAGTACTTGGGAAGTTTTGGTTGTTTGCATTGAAATGTGCATGATAAAATATTTTGACAGCTCTTTGCCTGTGTATTGACAATGCAGGTGCAGGTAGCGTTACCTGTAGTTACCTTGTGAAAAGCAAATCCTGGGAGGTATCTGCTTGAACCTGTCCACAGCAAGAAAGTCTTCTCACTTCTCTGCATTTTAGGTATAGGATAGATAGATACATAGATAGATAGATAGATAGATAGGCAGGCAGATATGAAACAGCTTGCCATCAGTGCTAGCTGACAGGCTTTGCCAAAATGGACTGCTCTCATCCTTTCCCCAATAGCTGTTGGAGGAATCCTAGGAAGGGCTTCCTTATGCCATAGATATCCCGATCAGAAATGTAGCTACAAAACTCCTCTAGAGCATTATGTAGATGGTGCCTACTGGTTGCCTCTTGGAGGTTTTCCTTATTCTGATTGGTACTGGGTTTGGTTGGGAGAGAGTTAAATTCATTCATAGAAGATGGTGGGGGGTTGTGTTTTGAATTTGTGATGAAAAGTGTTGATAACATTGGGATGTCTTGGTTACTGTTGAGTGAATAAACAGGGTCAAGGCCTTTTCTGCTTCTCAGACTAGCCCAACAGTGAGTAGGCTGGGAATGCACAAAGCTGGGAAGGGACACAGCCAAGACAGGCAGCCCCAACTGACCAAAGGGATATTCAAGACCATATGGTGTCACCCTCAGCAATAAAAGCTGGGGGGTGGAAGTTTCATGGGGGCTGCCATTACTAAGGTACTGGCTGGCCGTCATTAGGTTGGTGATGTGCAGTTATTTTTCTTTTGTGTCATATGTTTCTTTTAGTTGTCAATTTTTCCCCTCCAGTTTTTCAAATAATTTAACTGTCTTTATCTCAACACGTATTTTCTCACCTTTACCCTTCTGATTATCCATCCATCTTGCTGTGAAGGTATGAGAGAGCGACTGCATGGTACTTAGCTGCCTACCATGGTTAAGCCATGATAAGAATTGAAATGCCATAGGAGCCCATTAACTTCTCCTGAATCCCTGGAAATCATAGTTCAGAATGAGGTTTGGGTAAATGTCATGAGTGTGTATGTACAGTGCTTAATTGGCCTTGTTTCTCTCTGCACTGTGCTCTGCTGCACTCCTAACCAGTATTATTCTAACAGCAGTGGAGAAAAAAAAAAAAGAATGGATGAGATTCATCTGAATAAATATAAACATCTACAATAAGAATAATCACTTCTGGCTGCTTTTGTAGTCAATGGAGAGAAACAAACATTTATAAAGTATGATTCATCTCATTCTGAGGTAGGTGTCTGTGCTAGTTTTGGGTGGAGTAGAGTTAATTTTCTTCACAGTGGCTGGTATGGGGCTGTGTTTTGGATTTATGCTGAATGCAGTTGATAATATAGAGAAGCTTTTGCTGTTGCTGAGCAGAACTTACACAGAACCAAGGCCTTTTCTTTCTCCTTTTGTACTGCTGCAGAGGTGAGGAGATCTGGGGTGCATGGAAGGATGGGAGGAGACACAGCCAGGACAGGTTACACTAGTTGATGAAAGGGATATTCCAGACCATATGAGATCATGCTCAGTGTATAAAGTGGGGGGAAGAAAAAGGGGGAGATCTTTGGAATGGTGATGTGGGGCTGGCTGCTGTTTGGGGTTAAACCGCGACAGCATCTAAACTAGTTTGCATGAATCATGTCCTAAAAATGCCTGATTCTTAACATAATAGGAGCCTCTGATGACAACTTCAGGTGTAGTTTTCTTCACTTTAGAAGTCCTTATCCAAAAGGAGATGAAGTGAATCTCACATAAGGAGATCCTAAGAAGAGATAAATTGCCACATAAGGCCAGACCACCTAGCTTAGTACCACCAGAGACTGATGCCTAAGACAAGATACTTAAAGAATAATACACGACCAAGGCAAGAATTATCTTTCTTTGTTATACTCTCCCAGCTCCTGGTAGTCAGCAGATTACAGTCTCCATGTGCCAGAGGTTTCCCCCTGAATCATTGCTTATTACGATATCTTCTATGCCTTTGTCTAGGCCAGTGAATTCATGCATCCCACTAGCCCTCACCATCAAACTGTCCTCTGAGGCTTCAGGATTCTTGTCCAGTGTTAAGAGTGTTCTACTATTCCTAATCTGCCCACATACAGAAGCTGTTTCAGTCAAATCACTCTGATACATTTCATTGTATTTTCTCTATTTCTATTATTGTCTTCAACACATATGTACTGCTTGGATCGTATCTAAGTATCCATATTTTGTTCTTAGTTTCCTTCCTAATGTTTCCTAACGTCCTAGCTGTCTTTTTGACCACTACTGTGTATTACACTATTTTTGTAGTCAATTATTTACCATTACTCCAGAACTGGTTTCCTTAATAGTGGGAATTATTAAATAAATGAACCATGAGGTATTTTTCGGCCTGTGTGTATTGCTTTACACTTGTCAAATAAACTCCAAACTCTATTTTGTCCCTTAGCCCTAGAAGATTCTTCTGCAATTCTTTACATTTATCTTGATTATGGATACTCTGGTCTATGATCTGCAAATATTGCTGCCTTCTTGTTCATCTAGTTCCTGTACAAATATGTTAAACAGGACAGATTCCAGAACAGTTTAACACAAGGCAACAGAGATACACTTCTATGAAAAGTGACCTCTTAGCCTCAACCTCTGCTTTGTGTATTTTAAGCAGTTATTTATCCTATAACAGCTAAATTTTTTTAGAAATTCTTTGATAGAGGACCTCACCACAATCTGTTAAATTTTATGCTGAGTATTTGCTAGTCAGGGATTCAAAGGGGTTTTCACCACAGAGGGATAAAGTGAGTTGTAAAATATACATTGTATTATCAGAGAACTGGGGTTTTAGGTAGTGGAGGAAAAGCACAGAAGATCATCTTATAATAAATAACAGAGGAATTGTGTAGAAAGGGGAAAGAATGGGAGAAAAAGATAATTGCTTTCATTAGACAATAATTTAGTTTAAATAAGTTACGATACTAGTACTTGGAAAAAGCAAGGTTCAAAGGAGGAATCTTTCCTCTCCCTGTTTCAAGCCTACTGCTTTAGAGTCTGCCTGCCTGCTTCTAATGTGAAGCTGTAGCACACCATGCGAAGTATAAATATGGATTCCTTCAGAGGTTTGATGACATTTTGTTGGAAGACACAAACAAGTTTCTTGCAGATTTGTGATCTGCAAGAATTCAGTGTGTGCCAGTACATCGGGGACTGTGCCATAGATCACAGTTCAAAATTGCCAGTTCACTCTATTTATTTACCTGGGTTAATAGAAACAAAAGAATATTGAATTGCAATTAAGCTGAACTTGGAAAAGGATTTATGAAACCTTGTCAGCTGTGTTATCCAACACAATACCATTTGTGGGAGAACAAAGATTGTTCATTTAGAATATGTTGAAACCGTAAGTGAAATCACCTTACAAATATTTTTTCTCCTTGAACGGATAACATCTGAGGAAGGGGAAAGCAATGCCTAACCCACTATTAAACATTACCAGGTTACCATTATAGTTAATTAGCAAGGCATTACCCATAATCCTCTGAAGACAATCACTTTCTGGCTGTCACCCAGGCCTGCTGCAGAATAGGCTCACTGACTCCAGAAAGCTGACAAAAGTTGTTTTTCTCAAGAAACATGTTGTGAAAGAAGCCTGGTGAAGGTGAAACATGTGTTGTTACTTCATCTTTAAGAGACCAATCTGATCACACCACTTCTGATGTTCATTTCAATGTCATGGAAATTTTTGCATCAATTTTAAAATCTCTATATACTAACTATATATACGCTATGTATATAACTCTATATACTAATTGCTTTTTCTCTTGTGCAATTTTAACTACCTAACTTTAACTAGGAAATTATTTTAAACTTATGCCATAGTTGAGAACTCATCAATAGAATATGAAAATCAGGTCACAGTTTGAAAAACTGCAAGGTTTTTTCACCCTACAAAGAGAAGAACTTCTTTGGAGATCTGAATGATGGGACAGAGTGTATCCTCAAGTTCACTCATGGCATAAAACCAGGAGGAGTGGCTGATAATCCAGGCTTATTGGACTTCTCTACAAGGATGGCCTGACAGTAATGCTGAAGATGTTTGAGTGGCACATGTGTGTTTGCTCTTTGGGTCGTGCCAATATGTCACTTCCTGACAAGGAAAGTGCCAGCATTACTGTGGCTGCAGCCCATTCAGCTGCTGAAATGAATAGAATGCCATGCTTTAATCCCTAATGACATAACCTGGTTACCAAAAAGGAGGGTCAGAGGCCATCAAGGTGCTAGCTCCCACGCACCTGACTGGTATGTGGATGGACCATAGGGTAAGCATGTCACTGGACTGTCAGACCTTTATCATGCATGACTTGAGAACAGCTCAGCAAATATCAATGCTGACTACTGGCGACAGTAAAGGAACATAAAAAGGGATTGCTAAGGTTCTGTTCCTTACAGGGTTTCTGACTCATGCTGACAAGCTATTTCTGATGAACATCCTGGTATTTAAGCCCCGACATTTTCAAGGTGAATTTTCAATGACCTTTGAAAAGAACTCTTGCTTTTCCATTTCTTTCATACTTTTGATCTGTACTTTTGTTTTAATTTTATTGTAGCTGGTGATGCCAGAAGAAGTGAAGATCAGGAAAAACCCCATATGTCATTACTCAGCAATCTTGTTGCTCGACTGGGCTGCATTCTCCATAACCTGCATTCACTACTTTGCTCACTGAAACACCAGCATGCAGGTTGCATAGCCCAGAACACATGTTGCATTACAGGATCTCTGTCAGGGGGAAATTGGATAAGAAGACCTCATGTAGCAGGCATGGTGGCTTAGCATTATTCATTTGTGGAGCAAAATTTATTAAACAGAGAGTATGTGAATGGGCTAATTCACCAAAGCTTCATGGCTTTATACCAGTGACAAGGGACTCCTCTTTGAATTTCCTTGTTGAGCTGCTAATTGTCATTTGGCACTCCACATTGCTACATGGGTCAGGGATGGTAAGGGACAGAAGTGGAATATATGGGAGAAGACTACCCCAGTAAACTAAGTAGCATTAGACAGATGTTGTGCATAAGCTTGCCTAGTGCTCAGAACTTAGCCATGTCTTCATCCAAAGCACACTGAGACACGTCATCTGGAAAGCAGGATCTACTCAAAATGTACGAACAAAGGCATTCCTCACAAAATTTGTTTGTGGATGCCACCCTCATTATAAAGCTAGAGCATGAAGACACGCTTCCCATCCTCCTCTATATAGTAATGTAATGGTGTGAGCCTTCAGCTTCGAGGTGTAGGAAATCTGGATTCAGACCCTTTTCTTCTCAAAGACATGAAGATTCAGACCTCCCACTCAAGTGCCTTAAACCCTGGCAGTGGGGAAGCAAAGGGAAGTGAACTTAGTTCATTTTGTCAAAATAAATGCAAAAAAGAGGGCTAAGTCCAGAGGAAAAGAGGGAGATCTGGGCAATTTCCTGAAGGAGGAGAGTCCTGGACTTTTGATTTGTACTTTCAGATAACTATTCTCATTTATTATATCAAGAAGTCACTGCATAAAAAGAACTGAATTGAGAAAAGCTCAAACCAAACCCTTTTCAGGGGCCTAAATACTGTTGAATCTAACCATAGGTCCTTTCATTGCTAACTTTTATGGTGCTCTATCATCTTGATGCCCCTGCTGTGAATTCCCTTCGTTTTACTGTAGCAAGCATGGTGGCCTGTTACTGTAACATTCAGAGAGCGCTGACATGACTGTAAGCTGTGCGTGTACATGCAGAATATGTGGCGCATGCTTTAGCCTCACGTCCCAGAGTAGAGGTATTATTCTTATTTTGGCTCACTTAGGAGTTTCACTAATGACTGGGAGAAGAATAATGGAAACCTGGAGATTTGGCTCATGAGATCCAGCTGCTATGTCGTGAGTAAAGCCCCCTTTGGAGATATCATTTGGGGCCAATTTCCTTATTTTGTAGTCAGGCAAAACTCCCATTGACGTCAATGGGAATTTTCCTTCCATAAAAAATGGGGCTCAAGTTTGGCCCTGATTGTTTTGTCAGCTTGGACCACTTCAGATAATGCCATTATTCTAAACACCCATTAGTGGACAGAATGCCTCTGTAATGTATTTAAGATATCCTCAGGTTGGCATAAAAAAGTAAAATATGGAAAAACTAGTCATCAGCCAGCCTTTTTTTCAGTCTTCCCTAGTGAATCTTGTATGAATTGTTGGACGTCCTCATGTGCATAAAGATAGCAGCTATTTTGAATTTAATCTTTCAAAAATGCATTTTAAATCAGACATATGGTAATAGCTGGTAAGTAGAAATGTTAATAAAAATGCGTTGCATTCAGGAATATCCATAAATGTGAACCGCTTACTCCACCCCAACCTTAGGAAAAGTAAATGTTATCCGTTTTCACATAATTTTTTTAGCCAAAGTCTTTTAAGCATATAACTTTACAGCTTTCATAAAAAGGGCATAAAAATAAAAAATGTGTTTTGCAATGAATCTGCCACTGATATGAGTGTTCAATTAAATGGACCATGCAAGAAAAGAGGAAAGATTTGCTACTGGGGTATTGCCAATGGTATCCTTTGACACTTCTATGGTCTCATGTGCTCCCGATCAAGGAGTACAGAGCACTGGAAAATCCCAAACCAATTAGCTTGAAACTAGAGCAGTCTGTATACATTTGATAAGCAGTCAGAGGACTCTGACTTGAAATGACTGGCACTGAACTATGGCCTTTCTATTAACTTACCTTAAACCACTTTTGCCCTTTTGTTGACACAGAAATTCACCAAGTCTATTTATACCCTGGAAAATTGCATGTTTCTGCTTAGACAACAGATTCAAACCGTGTTTTTACTAGTGGCAGCCATTTGGAATTTTTTCCTGCCGCGTTGTATCCCATTTCACTTTAAATCTTCTCTTCTGGACATATACAAGATTCATACTTCTGTAAAATCTAGTTACCAAATCTGGTAATTTATCATTGATATTACCCAGCGAAATATGTAACTGGTTCTAGTCCAGCTCTTAAATTTGTGTATTTTGTTCCCGTCACATAAACTTCAGTTTTCCTGATGCAGTTTGGTGCAGTTCCCAGTGTGAGATAGAGGCTGTCCTACATGCTGTACCGTGTGTGCAGAGACTAGAGTGTCAGCTGCACTGTCCTGTCCTTTGTCTTCAGCCCCAGCCCTCCCTCCTGTCCTGTGCAGCTGGTCTGAGGATAGATGACTATGAAATAGGGGTTGTTAGTTGATCCATCTGAGCCATTGTTTAAACCCTTAGTAGCTGGTGGATGCTGAGACTGTCATGGCTCCTAGAGTTGCTTCCCACCTTTGTGGTGCCGGTTCCCAGGAAGAATCAGGAAGGAAAGCTCCAGGGAAGAGCAGACAGACTTCTGGTGGAAGAAAGCCTGCCTGCAATCTGACCTGGGAACCAATGTTGAGTTCCCATGGTTTCTCTACCTGTAATCTTTTGATTTTTTTGCAACGCCCTGAGCACCAGAGAGAGAGCCCTTGGTTTGGGGAGACAACTCCTCTGCTGTCCAGCCACTCATTCTGACTGAAGAAAGAAAAGGAAACCCTAAGGAAAGGGTACATAAATATTTCCATCCTCTACTCTGTCACATGCTTATATACACAGAAAGATGTATTCAGAGCACAGTGGAAGCTCTTAATGAAGTGTGAAAAACAGAATGCCCCAGAGAGTATTTTTCCTTGTGAAGCTAAAAAGTGGAAGTGCATTATGAATATATTTGCATTCTTCCTACCCACTGGCTTACCTTCCATAAAGCTGAAGTCTTCCTTTTCCAGTGCTACAAATCTGGCACCACTCATAATGATTAAATTCCCTTAAAGAAAAATAAGAAAGAGAGAAAAAGAATTGTTTATTGTGGCCAAGGAATGCACAAACTACTGGAAGAAGACTTTATAACTGTATAACACAATATAACAGAGAGGTTAAGCCAGTCTTCAGGATAAAAAAAATAGTCCCATGAGGAATTCAGCTTCTTACTTGTTGTCTTATGTAATTTCATTCTCCTCTATACAGATACTCTTTAGCTTTAAGTATAAAAGTAGTATCAGATTTATTTTTCATATGCAAGAAATCCCATTTCCATCAGTTCAAGATTAATCTACTATGATTAAATCTGTGTTCTTGGGCATAAGGAAAGATACTTAGATCATTTGTCAAACAACTGACATGTAAAGGACCTGCCATTACTCTTCCAAACACGTCCAATTCAGATACATCTTGGTCCTTGCTGGTAGAGAATGCAGTTCAACATTTTGCTCTCTTCATGACAACTCACTTAAGTTTCATTCTTGGCTGCACTGACCACTGCCACCTCCTGAGCAGGCACATGGACTCCCTGCACTGCATATGGACAGTTGACCCCTACAGTAGAAAAAATGGGACAGGTGTCAATCTCAGGGACAAGTGCCATGGCAGACTTTGTGATTGCTAAAAATGTTTCCTTCTCAGAGCAGGACAACCTTGTCTGTACTCCTCCTGGGAAAAGTCTCTGCCCTCTGCTAACCTCTTAGCATTATTTGGGAGAGTATTAATTGTCTCATGTCAAAACTTGGAAGTATTCTAACAATTATATTTAACAGATCATCCTGGGAAATTGTTCAAACATATGTCCTGACTGTAATTGTTTTACTAGCATAAACATAGTCCAAAATATCTCAAATCCACCCTGTTAAACTTCGAACAGTAAGGAGTACACCTGAACTGATCTGCATGGCAAGCACAAATTTTAGTGTGATACGACTTCTCCTTGGTCTTTCTTAAACTGAAGTCTCACTCAATACTGCCAGTTAGTGGTAATTTGGGAACAGAGGAAAAACAGTGAAGACATGTAAGAACAGCATTAAGAAATAAACTCAAGCCTTTGAAAATGTTGAATAAATGCATCTATGTAGCTTTCAAAACAAATGATGGACATCTCTCTAGATTGCTGAAATAATATTATCCCTCCATTTTCCCCCATAACTTTATTCCTTTGTCTAACCAGGAATAATTCAGTACAGCTGAAATTTGGGAGCTGAATTGAAATGCAACTGGGACTAATCCCAGTAAAGTTACTTGCCTCATGCCAGCTATTCACTTCAGTACAATGAGTAATTTTAATTGCATCATGAGCGTCCGAAACACCTTCTATTCAACGGACCTCTTGGAAAAGTGAAGGCTTCTTGTTGGGATAAATCTTTTTTATTTCTTTCTTTTTTACAGTGTATGTATGTTTTTCTGTGTGGAGAGGACTTTTACTACAATTAACTTAATCATCAAACTCCAGATGAAATTAACAGCAGTGTTCAGAACAAAGCAAGATGACTAGAAAACACGCAACTCTTTATAATTAATTTTCAGTCCCAGTGGGAAAATGAACAAATGTCATTAAAATCTAAAAGAAAACTAATTATATTTTGCATATCGCTTCATGAACACCTTCAGAAGTGCAAGCTTGGCAGTCTCACATTTGTTGAAACAAAGACAAAATCCAAATTTATAGTTGCAACTGTATTATTTTTTCTTAATTATTTCAGACCTTTTTTCTATTGTACCATAAACTTTTTTACAGAGAAAAACAAACAATCTAATAATAAAATTTGTGTAATTTCATGGCTTCAACTTCCTTTCTCGTGAAGTGGTCAATAAGAGCATGTTTATTCTATTTTCATTACAGAGCATTTTGGCAAAAACTTATTTTTGGAATAACTTCCTTGGCATTTCACTTACCAGTGTTGAGAATAATGAAGAGGGGGAAAGAACTTCCACCTGGATACTTTTTATTTGATGCTGCCGTTATTCTGTGACAACCAGCAGCCATTCAAAATCTTCCTCAGTTACAAAAGAGAATGGTATTTTCAGGTTAATATTTTAAAATTTATTTTATTTTATGTCATTTTATTTTATTTTTTATTTATTTTATTTTTTATAGTATGGTTTGTTTACATGCAACTTTGAGGTAATAGTTCACAGTCATCCTAAGACATGTTGTTTGATGAATCACCTAAAACTGCTCCCTAATCTGCATGAGATATAGGCTTTAGGAACTGATAACAACTTCAGGAACTCACCAGTTCTGAAGAAGATCTTTCCAGTATCAGGATCAAAGCAAAAGTGTTCCTGGAATTCCTTCTCATCAGAAGATAGTGTTTCAGGAAATCATCACTGAGTCAAAAACATGTATGGTACATTGATGTACAACATCCCTGAACAGCATGTCTGTATCACATTAAATTCCACATTAGCCCAGTATAATGTGTGTGATGTATAGGCTTGACTATGCCTCTGCACAGTTAAAATAAATTTATAGATCAGTGTTTTCCTTATGTGTCAGGAGAGTTGCTGAAAAAAAGTACCCCATAATATCAGGAAATGGGAAAAAACTGGGAATGTGGTTGCGTATAAGGATGGAAACCCGTAGTAAACACTGTACTCTGAAACTGAAAGACTGTGGAGCTGTTATTAAGCCCATTAAAGCTAACAGGAGCAGTTCTGACCACGAGAATTAGTGCAATTCACATACAGATCTGGGTTCTCTGAACAAGGTTGCATAAAACAAGAGCAAACCTGAAACCTTATAAAAAAAAACCCAAACTTGAACTGAACCAAGCCTTTTCCTGAGGGCTGGAAAAAATTTGATTAATTGTTTAATTTTCACGTTCCTCATCTTTTCCATTTTCAGCTGGGAGAAAAAGGGGATAAGAGAGCATTTTGTGGTATTTTTACTGGCCTGACTGAAGCTGAGAGGTATTAGAGGTAATCTCATGAGAAAGTTTGACCTTGCAAGATTTCCAATTGATTTCCAAAGCCAAAGATTCAGATACATTTGGATAGACTTTGAACAAACGTCCAAACTTCAGCATGCCTGCCTGAAATGAAGATCCAAATGTTTTGATAGACTTTCCTTCTCCTCCTTGATGAGCACACATGTATATTGTGTGCACATTTGCATGTGTTATTTGTGATACTTGGGAAAATACATGTGCATTCAAGTTCTTGTCAGAGGGATTTTGGGGTTGAAGTGCTAATTCATTACTCAAAATAAAAGTTGATATGAAACATAAGTGCTAAGTACTCCAGAAAATACATTATGAAAAAATAGTTGAGCTATATGCAGTCTTCAGTCTGATTAGGAAGTGAGAAAGAGATGGAATGGAAAAAATTAACTTGTCAACATAGCCATATATAATTTTCAAAGAGCTCAATGTGAGCACAAGATGTTGCACTGACCATTGAAATAAATCAAAAAGCTGTGAATTGTTTCAGAGATTTATTGATTTAATTACCGATCATAACACAATGTGTTTGTTCTGAAGTAATCCTATAAAAAAGGAAAAATATGTATTTATGCAGCTCTTGAACTAAGAAGTAGATCCTTTGGAACTGGTGAGTTTCAGACAGCATGTAAATCTCGCATTTGCTAAGCAAAGCTTTCAAAAGCTCTCTGTAGAGAAGTGCAGCATCAACAGAGCATGCTAAATGTTAGAGATTCCAATTGAGATCTTTTTGACCTCAGAGTAACTGAAGATTTCTCTATGATCTTAGTCATCACTGAAACCTGAAGCAGGAAAGGAGCACACTGGCCAGGAAGATGATTTAGCATGGGAAAATCATTGGCGCTTTTCAGTTTTACATGCAGACAGCACCTAAAAATAACTACCTTGAAACAACTGTACCAAGAGAGCAGGAGCCTGAAGAAAATTACCTGATACTCCTATCTAAATATTTTACAGCATCTCAATATTTGAACATCCTGATCAGAAAAATTCATTACAGTTAAGCACAAGCTAAAGTCTCCTGAGGCAGTTCACAGGCTGAAGGTTAGTGTGAAAGTACTGCCCTGGGACAGATGTGCATAGATATGGAAGCCAGAGGAGTATACCAGAGGAGTGTGGGAAACAGGAACAAACAAACTGACAAATAATTATGGATAGGGAGCAAAAAAGGCAAATAGACACAATAAAATGCAAGAGAAGTCACAATGATTAAATTCACTGTCTTATGATGGATCGCTTTGTTGAGGTCAGATTTTCCTCCTCAGGACATTCTGCTGAAAAACATTTGTTGGACTGAAGAACCTTGTTGGGGTTATCCAAAGAACCCACAAGCCATGTGATAGATCTTTTTTGCCGTAACAGCATAACACAGTTTATACATTTATTTGAACAATACTTGTAATCCAGAAATTTCAAAAGTTTTTTTTCAGGGACTTGGTTCATCCAAAATGGGACCAGAGTAAGATCGTGTGTGTTCAATGTGAGCAATCAGGGTACAAAGCCCAGTGAAATGGAAAGCGAAATAAGTGAATTCAACTTACTGTTTTAGACTAAAAAGTATCTATCTCCTCCTATAAAGAATTGAGAACACCACAAGGATTCCCATCTATTTGACTTTTGGTCCATGTTCTGCATTCAGGGAGACGAAATTAAACATAAATTATTATGATTTCTTTGGGACAAAACTTAATTTTCCAGACTGTCCACTGACAAAATTAACCTCTAAACTAAATCTCTGGGATTTAATTTGGGCCAGATTTTTGTTGGTTGTTAAAAAGTAAAGGTTAGTAACATCTAAAATAGTGTGACTTACATCTCCCTCAGAGCTGGAATAAACAGAAATTTTAATGATCTATAAAGTTTTATGAGTGACTGAACTTTAGTCAACAGTGTTTCAGTGGGATTTCTAGAAACATCAAAAGAATAAAAAAAATCCAAATATAACACCATTCCACTTTGGTGGTTAAGAGTTAATAAAGTTAAAACCTCTTCCAAACTCTGTCATTTAACTCCATATCGTAACTCTTGTTACACTAAGGTTCATTGCCAAGAACTCATAGTAGTAGAAGCAGCAACTGAAAAATGGCCAGAAAGAGCACGGTTTTGTTAGGCAACACAGTCCAGGTACAAGATTTTGGCTTCTGTGAAAGAAGGGGAGGTGGCCAAAACTACTTGAATGCAACAGCCTCCTGATATTCTGCAATTATATAACAATGAGTCTAGTCATTAATATCCATTTTAGCTGTCTCAAAGTCCTGAGCAATCCAGTGCCATAACCTCTCCCAAAGTGCCTCAAGTCAACAGCCCAAAGAGGTTCCCAAGACCTAAGCAAGCAGAATAATAATGATAGCTGAGAATAAACACCTTTGTTCAGCAAAATTAATCGTTGCAATGCTAGAGTCTGTGACCAGGTCATTACCTTAAAGGCAGATCTCGATGTGGCAGCTGAGCAACCATAATGAAAAAGCTCATATGCAGAGGGCATGAAGCTGTTCTTTCCTAGCTCATAACTAGGCCAAGGGAGGAAGACCTTATAAGTGACAATCTGAGCTGGAACTGGCCAGCATGTCAAAGTGTAAGCAGGAATGTTGCTACGGCTATAAGGGACTGCCATTATTATATTATATTAATTATATTATATTATATTATATTATATTATATTATATTATATTATATTATATTACTACCATATTCACGAACTGGCAGGAGAAAAGATGAGAAGACAAACAGAATACATGTAAGACAGACACAACGGATGAAGCAGCAGAGGCTAACACAGCACTGACCCAGAAACTGAGCTTCCCTTGCTGGGAAAACATGCAGTTGTAGGGAAAACCTTGCACTGTAGTTCGGTGTAGGCAGAGCTAACCACCCACACTCTCTGCTGAAGCCATTTGAAGCTTGAGGTCTCAAAAACATCTGCAGAGGTGGAGGGAGGAGGCTGTTTAGTTTCTCTAAAGTTACAAATTTTTTACTGATTTCCATAGGTTAGGCATCTAAACTTTAAGTTAGGCACTTAATACCTTTCATGGACATAGGCCCCTCCCTATCCTTACAAAAATAAGATGATTTGGATTCCTTATTAACAATTCCAAAGAGAGATTCCTCACAGTCACTGCTAACACTTCTAAAAGTAGCAAGGGCTCCTATGTGATGTGCAGGCCAGAGGCAGGTAGCAAAGGCTGCAACTCTTCCCAATGTCAGTTGTGGTGGATGACCACAGTGCGAGTTAGATGAAAGGATATGACAAGCAAACTGAGCAGGGTTTAGCAGGTATGCTGAAATCACAGCCTTGCATTTGCTAGGCCAGTGCAGGAAGGGAGTTATGCCGTTTGTTTCTCTGCCCGCAGGAGAAGCCTGCATGGGAAGTGAAATTAAGTATTTTCTATAGTACTATTCCTTTCACATAGGGGAGAGGCAGATGAAAGCATAAAGGTGACTAAGGAAGAAGCAGAAGTGGTGATCAAGGCTGTCATCTTTGTCAGATCAGAGGCAGAAGCTGACAGTTTGATAGGCCAATATATTTGACAGATAGGGTGAGGCTAAATGTGAAGGATCTTAAAGGCAAAGATGAGTTGCTAGTGTTCAAAAATGTGAAGCTACTGTAAGGACACCAGGAGAGTGGTGATGCAGCGAAAGCAATGAGCTGGGAACAGGGTTCTAATCCTGCTATTTTGGATGGAAGTGAAGGCAGTCAATATTGCTGGAACATGGCTGGAGACCAGATTATTACAGACAAAGTGCAAAAACATGGGATGCTGCTATGAGCCTCAGCTGGCTGCTGAAAGAAAGGATGAATCTGTGAGCTAGTATGTAGGAGGAGGCAAGTTGACTTGGCTCATGCACTGACTGAAGGAGGGAGCAGAATCTAAAATTTTCCCTGATCATGGGCTGGAGGAAGTATGATGTTAAAAGCAGTGAAAAAATTGGGAAAAATTTACAGTAGATTTAGTTTAAGACATTAATGGTTGTCAGAGATGTGGAAGAGAACTGTTAGAATGAGGATTACATAGAAGAAGAGAGAAATTTGCAGAGGTAAATTTTCAGGAGATGGGCACCTACAAATGGGATAGAGCTAAGACCTTTAAAGAAATCTTTCTGCCTCTCTGACTTTCTTCTCCTGTTGTCTAGGCAGCTGGAAAAGTCATGGGCATCACCAAATCTTTGATTACTAAAAGCATAATTTGCTTAATTTTGTTACGTTTTTCTCAATTCTACAACAGATTGTGCATTGGTTACATGGCCAATTGACTCAACTGCTGATATTCCAGATACTGATGGGGGCTACTGGCAATAATGGTCATAAGAGAGTTTGTGGTTTTATGAAAAAGGACAATGCTTTCCGTGCAGTGATAAGACCGATCCCAAAATGTGACAATTTACTGGATGCAAAATGGGCCTCCTCTTCTCTAGATTTTATATAAAATCAGTTGACAGGGAAATACTTGATTGACATGTCATTCTCATCAAAACCACCAGCTTTGCAGCCAGGTTGGATTAAGTCCCATCACCATGCCATGGTTCAGTTTTTCTGTACTTCCTTTGCTGCCCCCCTCCTCAGTCATTCTTATTGATGGACATGGCAGTCTCAAGAGAAATGGGGCAGTAGGGGCTTCTGTGCTCTCTTTTGGTCACTCATTTAATCACTGAGTGGCAGACTTGGTGTCTGATGTGAGACATCAAGACAAGCTGGCCTTCAAATTTGCTCCAGGACCCATCTTATGACAGATTTTAACTCCACCAAAGAGTATCAACAACGTTCTAACGGATTTTCCTGAGAAACCTCACAGAAGCTATTTGAAGAGATAGTAGTAATTCTTTCTTACTACAAAAAAAATTTCTTGACAATATCTAAAAATCAGAGTGATGGCTGAAGTGCTGAGACTAATAAACAGAACACCTTACCGACCTTTTTGTCTTAAGAGAAAAAGAAAAGTGGCAAGTCTTTTTATACCTGAAATAATTAACAGTTTTTATTAGGAAGAGACCAAGCTTGCTCAGTTTCTTTTATAGTAAACATTTCTGGTGGGGTTGAGGTAGAGGAGGGAAAATCATGCATACTTTTTATACAATCTGGTTGGATAGCTGGCAAGTGCACCTGTAGGGCATATGTGAATGTATAAACCCACACATGTTCACTTAAAAGGACACCGTCAGCTTGCTTCAGAGTTTTTGTTTGCTCTTTAATCTGCATTAATACCCTCTTAGAAGTTTAAAACCCATTATTTATTTCCCTATTGATTTCCTTCTTCTCTTTCCCCTTGTCAAACCCTTTCTGTGTGTGTTTGTTTTGCTTTGTTTTGAGTGGAGATAAAATTAACACAGCTGGTCTTATTTAACAACCCAAACAACTCCAATTTGTACCACACTTTATCAGGGCAGTGAGAGTAAGGGCAAGAGTGTCAGCAGACAGAATGCTGGGTGGGCATGCCAGGGGAGTGCTGCTTCGTGGTGCTGTGCTTAGGCTGGCCTTTGAGAGGGCACCAAGGCAACGCAGTTCCTGGTTTGGTCACCTGGACCTGGGAGGGAGGACAGACATATTAAAGAGGTTCAGTTCATTTAAAACTGTGATTAGCCACTTGCTGCTCCTTCTTGAACAAAATGAATTAAAAACAACAGTGGCCTTTGTCTTAGCCTGTGCAGTTGGGTTGACACCGATCTGATTGTGCAAAGAGATGTGGTGTAAGTGCCGCTAGGTTTGGGCACCTCTGTTTTCAGTTCTTACTGCTGTTATGAGCATGGGTCTGTTTGCAATGATGCAGAGCTCCATGAAGAGCCCTGAGGGCAGAGGCTGCCTGTATTTGCCACCACCTTGGGGTGCTGCAGGCAGCAGGCACACCAGAAGAGGCAGCCAGTAAAAGTCCCCCGCTCCTTGTCCTCTCCATATGTGAGGCAATAAGGGTGCAAAGAAGAGCTTGCCAGAAAAGCAGTGATGGCGGCGAGTCATTCAGAGTACTGGGGTCTCCAGGCAGATTGAAGTGGGGAGAAAGAAAAGAGCAGAGAAGCAGGTAAAGGAGAGTTTCCTAGTCAATCCACTCTGCAATAGCTCTGTGCTGCGACCTACAGCTACCTTTGGAGACTTAGCTGTGGTCATTGCTCACTTGGGCATTGCCTGTAGGATCTGTTCCAGAACAGATTAGTTTAGCTGCTGACTCTCATTTTAAGGTATTTGATCAAGTGAGGAGACTGCCCGAATATCAGCTGATGCTCAAGGCTCAGATAATGTTTCTGTCTTCATCTTTGCAGCTTTGTCAAAATCCCGTAACTCCCCTTTAAAGTTCCACGTGGATGAAAGGGTTTTCTGGTTTCACTAAATTATCACTTGAAAGGGATGAGCATTGCCTTTGACAGCTTGCTTAACGCTGAATGAAGGCAAGCAGGACTGCCACTGGCACTGTGCTGGTGCTCTCTGATGGTGTGTTTGGACTAGTTTGCAAATGAACCCTTGCAAGCAGAAAGTGCATGAAGGTCTCATTAAACAAAGCACCTGGCTAAAACATACAAAATGAGCTGTTCAAGAGATCAAAATCTGGTGTTTCATCTGTTTTTGAGAATTCAGAGGATTGTTGTCCTTTGGAACATGACTCTCCAAAGGTTGCTGTAAAAGACCAGAATTTGATCTCAGCAGTAGTTACAAAAGCAGAACAAAATAACAGGGTGAAAAGAGTAATTCACTCCCAGTCTATTACTGGATTAAGTATTTTATGTTCCCACTTGGTTTTCAGCTTGTCGCATGATCAAAAAACCCAAAACTTCCACTGATTGCACCATCCCTTAAGCCATTCATTGATAACGTGGGTTTTCCCGTTCCTTTCATCATTCATCCCTGCTACTGAAGGATAATACACAAAGGCAAAGAAAACATTCTAAAATGCCGAGATGAAAAGCCATCCTCACATGGAGGTCAGACGCGGGTGTTCCGTCCTCTGCTGAGTAGCTCCCAGCAGGGCTTTCCCACTGGACTGGTGGGATGCCAGTTCAGGGCTTCCTTCTGCCATCTTCTGCCCCTTTGCAGTATTGCGAGCCAGGAACAAACGGCTCAGCCTCATGCGCAGGTCTTTGGTCTGTGGCAGCAGGACCTGGGCTTTTGCTCAAGGTTAGATGATCTGACCATAGTCATACATCAGAAAAAAGGCGAAAATAACCTGTTTACAAATTACTCACAGTAATTATGCTTTATGGGAGTGATGCTCTGAAGTGCTTTTAGGCAACCCTGTCTAAACACGTGCATTAAGAGAATAGCACACAAATATAAGAGAAAGGTTTTTCCCTGAGGTTTTTTCACCTTGAGCTTGTGGTGCTAGCTGTCCCCACTCCTGTCGAGGAAGGAGCTTCATCCATCCCAATGAGGTAAGGTGCCCAGCATTTTTGCAAGACAACCAAGAGGGCGTTCAAAGAAGAAAGCAAGAAACCATCTACTTTCACAGTGTTGGTAGGTGGCTGCGCACTCCTGTAGATGCTCAGATGTTTTGCTTACTCATAACAAAAATGACCTTCCTTTGTCCCACTTTGTTTTAAGCTTTCAGACCGAAGGATAGCATTCAGTAAGGGATAAGGCTATACCTCCCGACACTGCCCCCACCTCAGTACACCTTAGTCCCTGTCATAGCTGGGTGGGTTATGAGTATTTGAAAATATTTTGCATAAATAAAAAGGGCATTATTTAGTTTCTGCTGTATCCATCCACCCTACTGCCAGCTATCTCACAGCATCCAGGTTTTGCATTGGCATTCTGCTGCATTTGTTTCCTTATCAGTTAGTAAGTAATGTTTTCACCTTTTGAGAAAACCTCAGCTACAAGCTATATTTACACATATAATCTGTGAGGCATTTGCTCTGGCATTTAAACAAAAATAACAGTGACAGCTACCAATTTATGTTCCTATGATTTGGGTCTAAGATACAGCACTACCCGAGAAGGAGGACTTCAGTTATTTTCTGTTTTTTCTTGAGAAACCGAGTTCTAGTTTCTTGTATGTTTTTCCTCATCTCATTTTGGCCCTGGATGTATCTCTTTCTTGTCTCTTTACAAATATTGTCCCAGAAGTATAAGGTTAAAACCCCATTCACCTCTGACTTGGAGTTAGGGACATGGAAGTCCCTTCCCTGCCAATTTCTATGAGCAACTGCTTCTAAAAGCTCAAATGACAGCTTTCCTGGCAAAATGCTGTTTCTCATTTCCCTTCTTTTGTTACATTTTTGTCCTTCACAAAATAATTAATGCTTTCTGTTCTGCTTTCCCTTACCTTCCAACACTCTTTGTTTAATTTTTGACTTTGTAAATTTGTTTTGGAATAGAAAGATCTTTCTCTTAGCTCTTTCTAACAACCTTGTGTACTACATTTTATGAATGGTTGTGACTTATACAGACTGCAGCTTATTTGTGTGTGTGATTTTGCAGTGCTAAGGTTTTCAATAAAATTCTTCTCACCGCAGATATTTAGCTAAGTAAAAAGTTGACCTTTTTTTCCTGTTCTGCTTGGGGTTACTTTCATGTGTTGTTAAGCACATCTAATTAACATTGGCACATTAATTTTGTCATGAGAGTGGAGGCAATAAAAGCTAAGTAAACCTTGATTAAGAGCTCAAAATACAGAGAGGTTTTGGGGTTTTTTTTGTGGTTGTACTGTAATTTATTTTAATAGAAAACAATTTACTTGACCAAATCTTTCTGGGCATTCTTAACCTGTAAGGTTTGTTTCCTTGCTTATGGATACAAATATTTACTATGTCCCTTATTTGCTTCTTTTTTTTTGTCATTAGGGGCAGCCTCTGTGCAGTTCTGAGCAAGACGTAGGGTTTATTGTGCCAGCTGCCCAAACACCCAGGTGTCAATGAACCTTTCCAAGTAAAGCTCTGCACACAGAGCTGGTCACCGGGAGTTATGCAGGGCTCTTACAAAGCACAGGTCCAGGACATTTTTAGGGCCAGAGTCTGAAGTAATGAAAAGACACAAGTAAAATGATGCTATTCACATGCTGAAAAATAAGACATATTCAACAGACAAAAAGCCTCCAAGAAACAAATTAAAAGGTGTAAAGCATTATGAAAAAGTTATGTTCAGTTTACAATTTTTGGAACAATACTATCCTACTAAAATTTGCTAAAAGATGCAGTATCAATTTCACCCTAGTAAAGAAGCTGAGCATACGCTGGAAAAAGAGAATTTAGTAACAGAACATTTTGTTTGCTGCAGTGTACCTTTTCCTTCCTGTTTCATCAGCAGATGTGTGAATTACAGTACACACTGTATTTTAATTTAAACAGCAATGTGCCAGGCACCAACAGTTACACATCATCACACACAAGTTCTTATCATCCGTCAAGGTGTGTTAGTAGATAATGTGTAATATACATGTGAGTGAAGTCTCCATCATTACATGAGTTTCACATACCAGTTATTGTTATCTACAAAAATTATTTATTAACAGAATAAGGGAGGAGAAGGACGGGGTGCAGTTTCAAACTAGGGTTTCTTTCACTTAACTTCAGGTTACGTGACTCACAAAATGAGGGGTGCGAACGTGTATCTAAAGCTGTGTTTAATTTGTCTATCTCTGTTCTCTGTTGCTAATAGCTTACTGTGTAGCACAGTCCATGTATAGCCCCCATCCCTCTTGATTTCCCTTGCCCTAAGTAGCCCATAATATTCTTTCTTCCCCTTTTCCCCCAGTATTTCCCTGTCATTGACTCTTTGCCCTGTTCTCTCCCCTACTCCTGAAGCTAGAGCCAAGCGTTTGGTTTGGAGAAGTGTTGGGATTGCAAAAGCCTGCTTTGAGTGCAGCAGTCAGGGTCGGTATTGCTTGGCCATGCCCCAAAAGACTTTCTGTAACCAGAGCTGGAGCCAAAGTAGTTATACCAATTTGGCAAATGTAGAGGATTCCTCTGTGCACCAAGTACACAGGGATTGCTCTTTAACTGCCTTTAAGTTTTCTCATGAAATCTGCAGTGACGCCCAAACAAGCCTAATGTGGTTAAGATCTCAGTCCAATGATCTCACATCCTCCACTGCAGTTGAAGGCTCATAAACACATTTTGTCTATATTGGTATGTTGTCATAATTTGGGAGACACATTGCCTGGAAACACAATAGTTGGTTATGAAAGTCTAGTTTGATGCTGAGAGATCACAGCCAGATGTCACATTCCAGTAATCAAAAATGAGTTATTGCAGGAACAAATAAAAAGTAGTGAAATGCTAATTTTATATAGCTCTTTTTTTTTTCTTTCTTAAAAACATAATTTATTTTTGCTTTTAAATGCAGGGACTATTCGGAGGAGACGATGGTGGCTAGGAGACTACTAGGAGAAGAAATCCTAGGAACTATAGAATAAGTGGAGCTAGTTAGGGGAGATGCTTCATTTTATTCATTAATTTAGGATGTATATCTGATTACAGAATGTATATCTGATTACATGCATTAAGCATAACAGAGCTCCAAGAAATGATCAATAGACTGCTGCAGGAGTACAGATAGATATTAGAAGATTTGGTAGATAAAATGTTTCACAGAAAATTCCGAATTTGCAGATACCTGCTGCATAAGGCAATCTCAAGGGTGTACTTCCAGATAAGTTGCAAAATAAATGCAGAAGTGCAACAGCTCCTTTCTATCCCATCTCTACAAAGCACGTGATGGGATGCCACGCAGGGCAGTATTTGTTAAACCAGTGAAGATGGAGATCAACAGAAGCACTCTATGGTGGGTGAGGAGGTGCTTAAAATAGAGACGTAATCAGATAGCGCTGAAAAGGAAGATGCTGTCATTGAAGCAAAATATTTTATAGAGGAGCAGAGCAGAAGCAGCAAAGGAGCAGACTTGGGATCTTTATTTTTTAATAATTTTCCTGTAGTGTGGAGAATGAGAGAACCTGATGGGAAATGACAGTGACACAAAGGGTTGAGAGATGATCAAGATATGAACAATCAAAATACAGAGAAAAAGCTGAATGGCCTGAGGTCTGGAGGATTAGAATGGGATGAATTTCTGCAAAATACAATATCAGGTATTTAGCTTGGACACTGATAAGAAAAAACCTTGTGTCATAAACCAGAAACTAGTCTGGTAAAATCTGACCATGGGAACTTGGGCATGTTATTTACCACGATATGTGTGTACTATTGCTGTGATACAGACAAGAAAGACAGCTCTGGTCAGGAGAGCAATTACATGTAGAAAGAGGTATGGCAATTGCTATTTTTCAGACCTCATCTGAAATTCCATATCCTTTGTGGAGCTCCCTAATTCAGGAAAGATGAACTCAAACAGAAGTGATGCAGAGAGACAGGGTAAGGTTCAGCATCTTGTGAGGAGAAACTAGGAGAATGTGGCATCTTTTGGACAAAGCAGTCTTTCAGTTCATAAAGGTGTTACAGAAAGAAAATAACTATTTAGGCTAAAAGACGTAGTTGTAAGAAAAGACAGAAATCAAGTACATAAGTGTAAACTGGCCATGTGCAAGTTTAGAATGGAAATTAGAAGAACGTTCCTAACCAGAAGAGCAGCAGGAGCAGAGGAAGTGAAGAAAACAAACTGCTAAAATGGAAGATAAAAAAAAGGATATAATGTGATATCTGCACTAACAAGAGAACTCTTTATGTGACTCAAGGGTACTCACTAAGCTCAAAGGCCAATTTCTTAAACTAAAAATTACATTTTTATAATTCATGAAATCATCATAGTTGTGGCAGTGAAGTACAATCCAGCTAAATGAGACTGGATTCATATGTTCAGGTGAGGAGAGAGCATTAAGATCATCTATTCTGAAATTTAATGTGATACAGCCCATAGAAACCTACTCATTCCTTTTTGCTCCAGGCTCAATGCTTCTCTTTGATCTATACCACATCTTTTCAGAAAGGTATTCAGATATAATTTAAGTACTTTAAGTGAAGTAGAATCCACCACATTTAACAGCAACCTCTGTTGAAACTGCAATGCAGATGGTTTAAGAGAAGAGCTTTTGACCTTCGTGATTTTTTTTTTTTTTTTGCCATCGTTGACAGGCTTTATGAGAAAATACATCACATGGATCGTTGTGGAAGATACTAAACTTCCTACATCTATTCTGATCTGATGGACTCCTTTTCAATATTTTCAGGAGTTAATGGCCTGTGGTATGTTTCTTTTGCTACTAAGACCAATTTTAACTTCAGTGAAGTTATTCCCATTTATACCAGGTAAAAATATGATCCTTTATGCACATGATTAACAGACTTCCTGGGATGAGTAAATATTTTCTAAGTAATCCAACAGGATGGAAAATATCTTATCTGTAAGCTATATAACTTTTATATATATATATATATATTACATATAGCTATATCTATATATCTGTATATCTTATCTCTGAGTAAAGCCAGCAGACTTTGGTTTATAGTATGACTTGTGTAATGCACAACNATTACATTTTTATAATTCATGAAATCATCATAGTTGTGGCAGTGAAGTACAATCCAGCTAAATGAGACTGGATTCATATGTTCAGGTGAGGAGAGAGCATTAAGATCATCTATTCTGAAATTTAATGTGATACAGCCCATAGAAACCTACTCATTCCTTTTTGCTCCAGGCTCAATGCTTCTCTTTGATCTATACCACATCTTTTCAGAAAGGTATTCAGATATAATTTAAGTACTTTAAGTGAAGTAGAATCCACCACATTTAACAGCAACCTCTGTTGAAACTGCAATGCAGATGGTTTAAGAGAAGAGCTTTTGACCTTCGTGATTTTTTTTTTTTTTTTGCCATCGTTGACAGGCTTTATGAGAAAATACATCACATGGATCGTTGTGGAAGATACTAAACTTCCTACATCTATTCTGATCTGATGGACTCCTTTTCAATATTTTCAGGAGTTAATGGCCTGTGGTATGTTTCTTTTGCTACTAAGACCAATTTTAACTTCAGTGAAGTTATTCCCATTTATACCAGGTAAAAATATGATCCTTTATGCACATGATTAACAGACTTCCTGGGATGAGTAAATATTTTCTAAGTAATCCAACAGGATGGAAAATATCTTATCTGTAAGCTATATAACTTTTATATATATATATATATATTACATATAGCTATATCTATATATCTGTATATCTTATCTCTGAGTAAAGCCAGCAGACTTTGGTTTATAGTATGACTTGTGTAATGCACAACATTTAAATTCTTGCACAGATAGAAAGCTTTTAGGGTAATACCTATTTCCTTTAATATTAACTTCTTAAATTTGGCACATAATCTGAGATAACCCTTTAAATTCAGTCTAAAGAATTTATCTCTAAAACAAAAAGATATTCTTGCCAACAGTAAGCCATCTCACCTGTTTTAGATACTTAGGATGGATCACCTTCAGGTTAGAAAACTAACTTTCAAGCAGTTTCCATTAAATTAAAGGGATCATATTTAGAAAATATGGAAAAGAAATATACTCATGAGAGGGTGTTCTGGGTGGCTGTCACAGAATAAATTTGGAGTAGTGCAGCAGTAAGACTAAATCAACCAACACAGCAGTACTCAGATGCAAACAGACATCTGATTTCTTTGTGATTGAGTGAAAGGACAGGAGAAAAAGCCTTTCAGATCTGCGGATAAATTTGACTCATGAAGAACTGTGCACCTCAAAACCCAAGAATGGAGCTAAATCCAAGCATAGTTAAATAGTGATTAGAATCATGGTTATTTGTCTCTTGCAACATTTCTGTTTGGTTGTAGTATTTCCCTGACACCTGTTCTAGAGGTCTTGGACACCCTGGAGCGCAGTCCTGTGCACCCAGCAGGGTGTGCCCTGGAGGATGCTTCCACTATGGCTGACATCTTTAGCAATAAGCTTACTGTGTGCAGCACTGTGGTTATGCCTTACTTTTAGCACCCAAAGACTCTTTCAAAAGAAAAATTGCTTTGATACCAGATTTTGAACTAAAACCAAAATCAAAATCCTTGCCTAAATGTCCTTTCTTTTTAGGTATCGTCAGCACACTGTTAAGTATGTCTTTTGCAAGGATAGTTTGAACATGATTAATCTGTACTATGGTGCTATGAAAAGAAAGACAGTGTGTCCAAACTCTGCTCTTAGCTACAGCAGTCAGCACAGACATCTGGAGGTCAAGTATTTTTAGAGGTCTGACTTGGATTAGAGTCTGATGCGCATGAATCATCACAAGGATTAATGAAGTATATAAAGTGTATGTGCTTGTTAATCTCATCTGTGGACATGACAAAGGAAGAAATTCTTCACTTTGAGAGAGTAAATGGTTTAGCAAAGAGAAGACACAAAGCCTAGCTTTAAGCTGAAGGAAGCCTACAGCTTAATGGAAGAGTGTCTTTTATTATCTTATCTGCAGCAGCTGTGTTCTAAGGAGGTATGGCATGAAAACGATCCTGTTTAAGTTGTGTCGTTTTGTCCCTTTCCTTTTGGTATTCTCACCTCTGTTTTAAATGTTGTCTATGAAAAAGATTCTATTTTAAATTAAAACTAAAGTTTCACCATTTGCATTTCTTTTAGTTCACATTTGCTGTAAGTTCCTCTGGCTCATGCCATGTATAAAAACATGGTTGCTCAAGATTTGGCTTAGGCCGAGTACCTTCAAAGGGGCAAGTAGTTCTTATAGCAACTCAGATAATACAAAATAAGGGGTATATTAACTGAATTTTGGCTTGAGCTATTGCATTAGCTCTCTAACTGACAGAGAGGTCTCTGCCATTTCAGCATCCACCCAGGACAGATACTCTGCGGCAGAGTAATTCCGTAAAGCTTGTCTTGCCTGGCCCTGCAGAGGAGGATTTTAAATTTTCGGTCAGGTCTAAAACCAACTGTGTGCAGAGCTTTGAAATCCTTCACGGACTGCATCAATCAAAGGCTCATCTTCAGAAGCTCCTCCCTTGTGGCATCGTAGCGTTTGTCATAGAATGAGTCAAGGGAATCAGAGAGCGAGGAAGCACATCATGACCTACAAGAGCCTGAGTTGGTCTCTAAGAACTTCTACAGCTACAAAAGCCCCAGGATTATTCCAGCATGTTTTTGTTTGTTTTTTTTCTATCTTAGTAAAGGAAGGTCTTGGACACTTCTCATAGCACTGAAGAGACTCATCTTTATGAACAGTCAGGACTATCCCAGCTCCATGTGTTTGTGTGATCAGAGGGAGGTAATCCCAGACAATTTGTGAAAGATGAAAAAAAGAGGAACCATTTTTACAGTAGTGGTTAACATTTGAAGCTTAGCACTGGATGGTTTTGAGATTCCTCTGAAAGGAAAGTTCACCACTCTCAGCTCTGATTACAGGCTTGAGAGGCCAACAGTCCCTCAGCATGGGCTTCTTAGCTTTTTTGAGGAGGAACAGGCTCTTTACAGCATCTTTCTTCAATGGCTTCAGAAGGAAATTAGTTTTTAGTGCAAATGTAAATTGCACATGTGCAAGTTATAATTCTGGGTCATTGCCAGTAGGTAAAATCTCTAACTCTGCTATTTGGTAGTTACTATAAAGTTTTCAGTAATACTCTTCAGTTCTCTTCCTGTCCTTTCAGCTACAGAAAAAACATTTGGAAAGAAAAGAGTCTTTTTATGTGTAGAGGGGATAAATGAATAGCACTTGCGGGACAAAGATGAATGGAAATTGAAATAAGAGTTTTTTCAACAAATGTTTATAGTCTGCAAATGACAGAATTTTCATATTCAAGTTTTGTAAAAAACAGCACTCAGGGGTAGAAATGAGAGTTTTGTGTGTGAGGGGATTAAACTGAAAAAGCAATACAACTATCTGAATCAGGAAAGACCCCAGTGCCCACAAAGTGCTGCAGAGAAGCAGAGTTTAATGTCAGTGGGATTGTGAAGGTCAGTGAGCAGATGAGGGTTGATGGAAACTCCTCTCTGTACTGTGAAAAGACCATACACATCTGGTAGAACACTCCCAGAGGATCTCTGAGTTCCAGGGGGTTGTGAAACCTGTAGCTCACTTGCTGTGCTGTGTTATTTTGATAGCACCGCTTTGTCTACAGCAACCACAGGAAAAAAGAGAAGCTCCCATTCAACTTTCAGAGCATGGATGTTTTACCTCAAATGAAACTTAAGGAATTAATAATGTTGAAAGCTAAAGCTTGCTTACTTATATTAGTTTTAATTTTTTTTTTTTATGTTTTTAGTTTACTTACTTTGCCAAACAGAGGTATGCCTCACTGAAAGAGGGGATTGAGTGTCATATTATCCTGAAGTAGAAGAAATACACTTGTCAAAACAAATATCAAATCTGCATTTTTTGAGCAAAATTTCATGGCAGATGTTATGGACTTCCTGTGTACTAATTCTAAACATAACTGGTGACCACATTGCCTGCCTGCCTGTATTATGTAGAATTTTCATATAAAGCATTAAGAAAGCATCTTTATAAGGAAGAATAGAATTATAGTTGCATAACTCATATCTATAAAACAGCAACAGAATGACCTTGTTCTCATTTTCTATCCAGTAATTATCTGGTTTTGGATCACAAAATGACTGTATACCTGTCTGGGCCTCATATCATTGGGACACCTCCCACCCATGGCTGGAGGGCAGCAGGGAAAATTCAGAGAGGAAGTGTCACATTTCTCTAACAGGTTTATTCTTTTGCCTTGGAAAAAATATGGCAGGAGAACAGTTAGATATATTATTTCAACTTTGTGCTCACAGTGACTTGCCTCATAAACTTATTTTGCTTTACAGAGGCATAAACAAAACTAGAATTATTTCCTGGTGTTTAGATCTGAATATGAAATATGCATGTCTTCTCCAGGAAAAACACTCCAGATCAGCTCCCCCCCTGCTTGAAAAAGAAGGCAATATTCTAAAGATGCATGTGAAACCTTTTGATTCGTCATTGACACAGGCTGTTCTCTGCATTTTTAAGACATCTTTCTTTACAGCAATCTGTACTTTATGACACAAACAATTTCAAGATAAGCTGAAAATGCCAGGGGTCAAAAATACCATGCCTTATGTTAGTCACAGCTCCCATACATGGAGCACTGCCTACATAATACAAACCTATAAGAAACCTTTTTAGTATGGGTTCTTTAGCAAGCATTTTTTTTTTTTTTTAACAGAGTTAGACATAATAATATACTTACAGGCTGGACAGTGAAGCCCTTACTGACACTGATTATCATGTTAATCCGTGATGAATTAAATTGGAAACCACCAAAAGATTTTAAACTTGGAGACATACAGTTTAAATGAATCCTGACCAGGTGCTGGAAACTAGGAAATTCTTGATGTAAGTTCTGACATAAAAGAAGAGCTTTGTTCATGAAGTACAAAAATGAGCCAAATTATGTAAAGCAGCCAAGAAAGCTAGCAGTAAATAAGAAGGTCTGGAGAGGCAGGGAAGGTGTAAAGAGAAATATGTGGATTAGGTATGTGAGTTTATTCATACTGAAGGACTTATTTTATTTTAATACTAGCAAAGTATCACTCAAAGCTTAAAGATATGTATTTCAGAGAGTTTTCAGATGAAAGGCTCAGAAGAAAACTGGTTTTGTATGGGAAAAGAAGGCTGCACCCTTTGGGAGGGAGAGCGGATCACAGGCTGCTTGAGGTTTGTTTTCTGGAAGAGTTGTTACTTTAGGGGAAGCGAGAGTGTTTGAGACACTAGACCTTGCTAAAACAGGAACATATGAGTGTTGTTGGCGGCAGGCCATGGAGTGCCTGGGTAGGAGTTTAGCACAGAGCTGGATGGGGATTTTCTGATGAAATTTTTGTCAGAATAGGAACTTTTTGTGAAGACATATGCCCATTTAAACTCTCTCCCTGGGGACAAGATTTACATGGCTAATGTGAAAAGTGTGGTCAGAGGGAAGGTATGGCACACCTGATGGCCAACAAACTCACCTGGTCCACAGAAATGCCTGTGCCCTCTGAAGTCCTGTTTTGGTATGAGGGATATTATACACCCACACTGCCTTTCTCTAGGCCTTTGAGGAGAGGAGAGCACCAGGGTAACTCAGCTATACATTTCCCAGCCCAGAGGTGGGGCTGGCAAAGCACACAACAGAATTTGCCTGTTCCTGTGTGTATGGACATGTCCTGGACATCCAGGCTTGTTTTGATGATCGGGCCACTGGCTCTTGTGAGCTGGGTTGTTCACCAACTCAGTTTGGGCTATATCTTTTATATAAAGCGTTTGCATATCTCTTGGCTGGAGTGCAGAAGAACAGAGTCATCATGAAAGAAGTGTTTACATTGCTAATGGCTACAAGCACCTATTATTTAAAAATGAAAGTAAAAGCCCTAACAGGCAAGAAATCAGCTCCCAGTAGGACACTAACAGGAGCCCAGTTCACTCTTGTAGCCCCTGGGAAACGGAGAGACTTCAAATCCTGCTCTGAGACACTCTGCTCATTATTGTAACAGTTCAGGGTGTGGTAGACAAGAGGAGGACAAGAAAGGAAGAAAGTCAGCAGCAGTATTTGGCAGAGGTCACACCAGACAGCTTTCTGGGTGGATTACTGCTTGTTCTGAGCTGTAAATGGGGTGGGCCTGGGGTCAGAGCACTGCTGAGCTGTAGTCAGTCAGTGCCTCTGAAAGAATGGGATTGTAGCTTTGGGCTACACACCTTGCTACAGCAGCTACACAGCTTTGGGTCAGGGCAAATCCATCTCACGGCAAAACTTCTGCAGACATGCCCACAGTGTAATGTAACTAAGACCAGATCCTCATTTCCTGTTGTCTTTTTTCCTTGCTTTTTGCATCACTTCAACAGAGGAAAGAAGTTCTATAAGCGAAAGACATGCGCTTTTCTTTCAGAGCACTTTAGGAGCAAAAAATGACTGCTGTGGAACAGAGATGCTGTCCCATTGAGGAAACTCCAGTGTGGAATCCATCTCAAATGCCTTCAGATTTGTGGACTCACTTTTTGGTCAGTGGCAAGAAACAGGCAGTTCAAGGGCACAGTTCACCTGTCCTGTTTTCAGGCCTATTTTAGGATAAGCTTAATCACTCCTTAGCAGTCTCCACTCCTTGGAAGAAGCTGGGAAGGCATGCTAGACAGCTGACACAGCCACCCATATACATGCCTAACACTGGTTGAAAACACTCCTACTGCTTTTTCATGTGGTCAGTTGCAGTATCAGCCTTGGACTCAACCATAGCTATCTAAACCCTGCGAGGCATAGAAGTTTCCAAAAAGTTTAGGTGCTCATAGTATTGTAAATCACAAATCAGCTACCCATAATCATGAAAATGGATTAAGACACATGATTAAATGCAATACTGCTGTCTTCTTTCTTCTACTTTTTATTCAGCCTTTGGAGTTCAGGGGTATATTTTTGTCATGTTTTCCACTCTTATCCTTCATCTCAAGGCTTAAATCAAAGGATAGTTTAAAATGAGGGCAGAGAGTCTTGTAATTGTTTGACTGTGGGATTTGAGTATAAACTCAGCTGTCATGGCATATAAAAAATAAGATCTGTTAGAACACTTTAGTATTTAGCTAAGAATCAGACATAGGAGTATTCTTCAGTTTTACAATTCAAGTATTACAAACTTTTATAATACTGCAATAAGATCTAATTTCTAAGGTTGTAACTCAAAACTTGAGCTGTAATAGACTAAGGACAAGCTTAGTCAGACCTTGCGTTGCAAGTACGGTCAAGGACAAGAACAGATACAAAAATTTTGTACTGGTTTGAAAGTGTTTGTCCTACTGTTTGCACTGCAAACATGCCTTCATCAGGCAGCACACCCCATTCAGGTGAGGGTTGAAATGCTGACAAGGCTAACTGCACTCAACATTTGCTTCACCTGGCATTATGGATAAGCAACTTACTGTGAAAGCATGGAAAAGCTCTTATAATTTGCACTTCTGTTTAGACAGGAGTTTAAGCAGGAAATGCAGAAACTTGTATTGAGTAGAGGCCTCAGAGCAACAAGTGAGTTTGCAAGAGGGGAAGTATCCCTTTGGCTGAAAGACAAATGCAATGATAGCCTGAAATCCATCTCTGCACACCTTGTATAAGCTGACTCTACTGATTCAACAGATCCTGAGATCTACTGATCCCTTTGAAGCTTCAAGCTCCACTCTGAATGTAGTTTTTACCCATCTTCTCTGTTGTGCATTTATCACTGAACTGAGCAGAAATTCTGATGGGCAAAACCCCTTTTATTCTCCACTATTCATACCCCACCATTCAAGGACTTCACTGCTATCCAGGACAAATCAATTTTTCAAGTCTGAACCTGAGTGTATGACTAGCTGTGTGGTGAATCATCTGATATTGTGGAGGCACCTCACAAGAAAAAAGGGAGGTTGTAAAACAAGACGAAAAAGAATCAAAGTGAGGAAGGCTCAGAGGTGAACGAAGATAAGAATGTTGTAAAACCAACTGTAGCTGTTTGGGGTGTGTCAAAGGGGAGATACTTTACTCCAGGTTCATTACAGATGTACTGGCTTATTCTTTTTTTGCCAAAGTATGCCTCTCTCTTTCCAGTTTCTTGTGTGAGCATGTTGTCAGAGCTCCCCTGTCGTGGAGGGAGCTGTGTGTGTTGTGTCAGAGGCTCCCGCCCTGTGCTGCACCCAGTCTCTGCACTAATAACCCTCTTCATCTAATCTGTAGAGGAGCAGTAAGTAAACAGGTTTTCACAAATTCTTTGCTGGGAAAAGCGTTTGAGCAGTTTGTGGCACAGTCTTTGTTATTAGTAGGGTATAGCTGATTATCTAAACAGTTAGTGGAGGGGTAGTGGAAGCAGTTTCATATGCAGACAAATAGCAGCAAAATTTCTCATGCTATTCCTGTGATTTATAAGCCTCTGCAATTATCTGCATGACCTTCCTACTTGTAAACACAACTAAGAATGTAATCTGTGCCATAGCTGTAGCCTTTCCCTTCTCCAAGGCATAAGAAAATACTGTGTAGCCAGGGAATAAGAAATAGGCAATCATATGGAAGATTTAAGCTGAAAATCTGTCACTTATTGTAAACTGCTTATTTGCTTCTAAACTCAGATGGCATATTTTTACTTTAAGTACCATTAAATATAGATATGAAACCTGTAGGAATTGTAGCAAAGTAGGATAGATCCTGAGTTTCTGTTCAGCAGCTGTAATTTAGCATGTTGTAAACTGGGATCTTACCAGAACTTGCTTGTGGTTATGTACAATAGGCTTATTTAAAAAAACAACGCCCCCCAAAAACCCTAAAAAACCCAAAACCCCCAACCTGAGCCAAAAAACCTCCTCAAAACCCACCAAAGCCAAAACCAAGAAACAGCAGAAGTTCTGGGCATTTGCATGTGAAAGGTCCTTGCACACTGTCCCTTTTTGAAGAATGCTCATGCTTGCCTCCCATATTGTTATTGCCCCAGCACATTTTCCCTCAGACATCTCTGATTGAATGCCTGGGCTAAGCAGCTCTTCGCCAACAGTGCTACAGCTCAAGCCTTCCTTAATCAGTATCTACTCTGTATAAAGATTTATGGCAGTGTAGTTTGTGGTACATAATGTAATTTCTGAACTCCACTTATAAAAAACTTATTTTACTGCAATTGTATGGTCTGATCGCAGACTTATCTTTTCAAATCCTGTATCATCTGTGATTCCCTTATGACCTTTCATGGTCCTTTTCGTACATTTTTATACAGCCATTTAAACTTTTCTCATGATTCATCTGTGGCTACGGCATCCCTCCATAAAGGCATCCACATTTCTCAATTTACTTATTTGTGGAGTGTGTTAGATCTAAACCATACCACACAGTTGTTTCTCTCAATCCTTACAAAATCTGTATTTCATGAGCACAATTATTTTTAGGAATGTTCTCAGATTTAGGGTGAATACTTGAAATAAGGTAGTCAGACAGTTGATATCCTAGAGTTATAACAAAGTGTATTACTCCAGAAAGGAGCACAGAAAGTCAGAGGCAGGTATAGATCCACTCCTGAAAACGGGAAAGCTAGTTAAGAGAGCAGCTGGAGGGAGTTGTTTTAAATGTAGAGTACTGGTGATTTTTTTTGTGGATCCCACAAAAGCCAGATTCCAAGTTACATCTTTTTGTCACCATCTATAGGTGTGTTATATACTAACACTTCCCAATTTTTTCAAATACAGAGAGCAGAACTGAGGAACAGGAATTGACACTGAAGACTGAAAACTGGGGTTGGGCCAAGTGGACTTCATAAATCAGTTCAGATCAGTGTGCCCTTAATCTCTCACACTGTCTCCACCTCCAAAATTAAAGCTTCATTTTTTATGACAAACTCAGAGAAACCTGTGTCTGACCCTCATTCCCACAAGCACTGCTCTGTGGGCCTTCTTCAGAAAACAGGCTTATAGAAAAAAAACGACAAAAATACATTTATTTTTCCCTCAGGAATCCTAGTTGGAGGGACATAGAAGAAAACAAACAAGACAAAACTTAAACCCAATATAGTCTGCATATTGTCTTGCCTTCTGGAATGAGCCTAGCTCCTATTTCTGAGACGTATCCTGCATCTAATCCCAGAACTAGGATTACCACTCTGGGGTTCAAAACATTTCTGGAAACCTGCACAGTAGGACATTTTGTGCACCACAGTGCTCAGGTTCCTGGGGTCCTGACTTGGTGAGGAAAAGGATCTGAAGGAGATAGTCAGAGGGAGAAAATGTTGGCAGATTCCTTACCCCTCCCCTGCTAGGATAAAGCAGACCCATCCCTTTATGCCAGTTGAACATCTGAAGTGGAAGTGTGAACACAACTGAATGAATGCTGGTAGTGAGCACAAGGCAGTGAAAGAGTAAACCCTGCAACATAAAGAAATGAAATAATTTCAGCCTCCTCTTAAAAGCAGGTCTGTAAAATATCTTTATGTTCCCTTGTTGAAACTATAACTATTGCTTCATTATTTGCTTCTGAGGCGTAGGACAAGTAAAAGGATTATTACAGACAAGTATGAATCACAAGACACAGTAAGAGCCTGGAGACTTGGTGATAACAACTGGAAGTGCTTCCCCAAAGCTTGGTTAATATTTACCTGTGGTAAAGCAACTATTTAAGCAACTGTGGATGACTTGGTCGTAATTTTTGCTTTCAGTAGCAGAGCACGGTGTATTTGACGCGGTTAGAGACGTTTTCTGAAGACACAAGAACAACTTTTATATCAAGGTCAAACTCTTAGGAAAGCTTCTTTTGCAGCACTCGTTTTGTCTCAGCTTGTTGAAAATGGCGGGTGTAAGCAGATGTATGAAGTATTCCATGTTCATCTTCAACTTTTTATTTTGGGTAAGTTAGTGTTTAAACTGTTATTAGTGATGTATGAAATGTGTTCCCCATTATCTGAATGCTGTAGTTAAAGGAATTGTAAAGAAAATAGAGCATAAGTGGAACCAGAGTATGATCCTAAATCAGGGAGGAGAGAATAACTTTTGCCCTTCCCTTTGTCTTTTTCCATCTAAACACCTTTCCCTCTGCCTTCAAAAGTAGACAAGCCACATGTCTGTCTCCGTGCTCATCTTGTGCCCCTCATGTCAAGGGACGTCATTCATCTCAGTCAGAAGACAGCAGACTCTCCAGTAACAATGCACAGTTCTCTTCCTTTTATTGCTGCTGTTTGCACGCAACATCCTGAAAATGTAGTTGCAACAGATAATATGGAAAACTCACTTGAATTTTTAGCCTCTTAATTGATAAATGGTTTTCATACCCTTCTTTGTGGTAATTTGCATTACATTCAGTGCATAATTAGTTTCTAATGGTGGACAGTACATGTTTGTAAGAATGTATGAGCTGGCAGTGCTGCCACAGCTGTACCAAGGCTGATACAGCACAGCACAGCAGGCAGGTTTCCGGGTGTTATTTGAACCGTGTTTCTCTATTTAGCACATCTCATCTTGGTTGCAAGAATTTCGGGTCCTGGAAGCTCTGGAAAGGTTTGAGTTAAAGAACATTTCTCTCATGGTTCAACCTCATTGTCAGATTTCCTGACAGAGCTTTTTCAGGTTCACCAGGGGTTCACTGAAACCAGAAGCGGAACTACTAGCCACATTATGGGCTTTGCCTCAAGGGATTTTTTTCAAGTGAAAAGGTGATACCATTCAAAACGGACCACAAACAGTAGCCTTGGAAAATTTGTGGCTGAACCAAATTCTTTGATTGCTTATGGATCTCACAAAGAAATTCCTGACAGACCAGTGATGGTTTGGACTGTCTCCCCCAGTTTCTTCCTCCACTTCTATCAAGGCAGATTGAAGATTTTTGACATTTGTGTTGAAGTTTTTATGCAACAGTAGTTACAAGAAACTGTAAGTTTCTGAATTCGAATTCCTGTCCCTCCGGAAGTTTTTCCTGTTTTTGTGGTTTGACCCCAACCAGAAACCACGCAGACCCTCACTCACTCCCCCACCAGCAGGGTCGGGGAGAGAATTGGAGGCATAAAAACTGGAAAATTTGTGAGTTGACATAAAGACAGTTTAATAGGGAAAGCAAAAGCCAAGCAAAAACCCCAAGGAATTAATTCCCTGCTTCACATGGGCAGGCAGGTGTTCAGCCATCTCCTGGAGGGCAGGGCCTCGTAACGTGAAATGTTTACTTGTGAACACAAATGTTGTCACTCCAAATGTCCCCTGCCTTCCTTCTTCTTCCTCCAGATTTATCTACTGAGCATGATGTCAAATGGCCTGGAACATCCCTGTGGTCAGCTGGGGTCTCCTGTCCAGGGCATGTCTCCTCCCAGCCTCCCATGCACCCCCAGTCTCCTCACTAGAGTGTCAGTATGAAAGGAGAAAGAAAACTCTTATGCAAGCCCTGATCAGCAACAGCAAATACTTCTCTATATTATCAACCTTGTGTTCAGCACAAATCCAAAACACAGCCTTTTATCAGCCACTGTGAAGAAAATTACCCCATCCAAAACCAGCACACCCGTTCCCATTCATCTGTGTTTACCGTAAGCTAAAACATGGGCAAATGTCTCAGACTAGCATTAGAAAAGCTCCAAACTACTTCTAGAATGAACACTGGAATAATGCCCCATGCGTCCAGGGACAGCATGGATTTCCTAGGGAAAAAAAAGGGGTGGGATCCTCAGGGAGCCTTGAAACAAGCATGTGTGAAACAAACTTCCTATCTTTATGCCACAGTTGGAAAACCCACACTGTATTCTGAGCAAGAAAATGATGAGAGCATTTGCTGCGCATGTGACTGCCTGGATGGAACAGAGAAGGACAGGAATGCAGCTGTAGTTAACTGTTTTAAAGGAAGATATTTAGCACTATTAAGATAGGGAAGAATGAAAGAGAGAAGGACAGGAATGCAGCTATAGTTAATTATTTTTAGGAAGATGTTTAGTTTAGCATGATAAGGATTGGGAAGAACATATGTATGGGCTGACAGAAAGATAACAAAACTGAATTTTTTTGGTTCACAGTTCTGTCTCTTATTCCTGGAAATCATTAAACTGCAAGAGTAAGGTAGAGGGAACAGAGATGACTTTACAGCCACTTGTCCCACAGCTGCTCTCTCTAGTGCACAAGGCAGTTGACAAGTGGAAAATTACTGATACAGGGAAGGTGATGTTAACCTTAATAGGATGACAGTTGCATATTTACCTGGTGTCTTTTCATTTTATGCTCTTTCCAATCTCTCAGGGAGTGTCCCCACTTAGAAGACTCAGGAATGGGCTTCCTAGCCTTCTGATGACTTTTTCTAAACAGCTCATACAGCATCACACTAAGTGTGCAAGCCCTGGAATAGCCTAAGATAGCTCTGCAAATTGACTATGGCTTCACTACATGACATGTGTCCCCTGGGCAACTACATACCCATGAGCCGCATACTGGTCTCCAGCACATGAATAGAGTTTTTCATCTTCCCAGTTTGGTGAAAAATAGCAGACTATGGGCTTTTGCAGACCTGTGCTTTGGAACTGGGTGCCTATATGGAGTTTCTAACAGTCCTCAAATTAATCCTTGTTGGTTTTGTGCATTAAACCTAACCTATATGTCAGATTTTTCTTCTTTCTCTTCTTTGGAGTTTGCAGGATATCCAGTCTCACCTGCTGTCCTCATTGTGTCAACTTCTGCTACTCCACATCATGCAAAATTGTAGAATTACCTTTTTTTTCACTGAATACTGATGTCTGATGCTAGTTTGAAGCAACATGGTCAGTGAGAGAGCGTCTTTGATCAGTTATTAATACCAGACTTGCAGTCCCATCTGCAAACAAAGTGGCCCCTTCCCCGAACCTTAATGTGAACATCTCAGTCCCTGAAGTAGCAACACAAGCTTAGCAGGTTTGCTGAGCCAGAGACCACGTTCTCTGTAGGACCTTCCCAGAGCTGTAATTTCAGGTGTCTCAAGGAAGTGTTCCAGTAAAATGTTTTCTTTAACGGAAGCAACCTTGTAAAAGTTCCTCCTGATATCCTTGAACTGAATATTTGAAAAGGGTGTGCCAGTGGAGGAAATTCCCCATAAATTTGGTATTTGTGTGCATGAGAATTGCAGAGTCTTAATATACTGTTGGTTCAGCACTATGTCAGGATCATCTGAGGTGATATTGATTTAACTAAGTAGGTGTATTTCCTCATCACACCAAAATTGAAAGCTTGAGAAGGACAGAACAAATTTGAGGGAAGCAGTACTGTTGCTGTTCAGTTTATGAGACTGAGATAAGATCACTGACTCTTTATCAAGGATTAGGGCAAAAATACCATAGCCATCTAGTTTTGGGGAAATGGGTGAAGACATTTTCAAAGAAGCTCATTTTATTCCATCGGAAAACAGTGGTGGTTCATTAAAAATGAAATTTCCTGAAATGAAAGTTCATTTACTTGAAACTTCATTTTAAGAAAACTTAAAAATTAAGATGGAGTATTCCACCAAACTTGACATGTTCAATTTGGACTCTTTGGGAACAGACCATTTTTATTTGCTGTTTCAAAACTCTTCTTTGTCTGGTTTTCTACATTTTGTATATTATGAAAATAAACAGAAAAAAACCCATTAAGATTTACTGAAATGGAGCATTTTTTATCAACCTAAACAAACTCTATTTTAAAAATTAAAATATGTGCACATCTTACTAACATTGTGATTTCTAAATTATGTTTCTATTTTTATGTGGAGGAAATAGTGTAGAATTCCCATCTGATTGATGAGTTCCTGTACATTTAGCTAAATTTGCTTCTATTACTCTGCTGTATTTTTATGGGAAGTCCTATGTAACAAAAAAGACAGTGTGACAAACTCTCTTTGGATTTGTAGCAATAGATACTTCGGTGAAAATTTTCACATTAGCAAGTCCATGTTATCTACTGAATAGCCACATCACTCACACAGTGCTGCTGAACAAGACCGAAATGTACAGTCTTATGATACCATCAGTTTCTAGGCAGATTCATCAGGATTCAAAAGGTTTCAATGGGGAGTTCTAGTTAAATTTGACAACATGTTATAGTTGTTATTGATTGTACAACTTTCCTTTTCATGTTTAAAATGTACTTATAGGAGCTTTACTTAGAGCAGGAAAATGTGTGGTACCCATGTCTGAGTGCTGGCTCTATTCCATATTCAATAATCTGCTAAGGTCATTAATGTCTTTGATGCTGAATATTATATGAAAACTTCTGTGGGGAAAGTATTTTTAAAGAAAAAAATATCTAAACCATATAAAAGTAGCTATCTTAATTTCAATAGTCCCAGTCTTCAAGGGAAATTCACGACAACATTTCAGGGCCATTTATGACTTGAGTATTAATGGCAGATGGAGATAATTCTAAATCTGACAAGTCCCTGGTCCTCAGTGATGTCTCTTTCCTACCAGTCATCTCAGTAGGCACAATCCTTACACCTGAGTAGCCTCTTGGTTATGTATGTCCAATACTTAATAAAGAGAAATTCTGTGCAAGAACCGTCAGCAACAAGGTTAGGAATAGAGTGACTGGAACACAGGGAAACAGTACCTCAATGATCGATGAAATAGGAGCACAATTAGGGATGAGGGAATGTATCTGGACCTGGGATTCATCTTCCTTGACTTCATCATCTTAAGTCAAGTCATCCTGGTCAAACATCCACATGTACAAGACCAAGTTGTACTTGGCTGTTTTCTGTAAAAATATAATGGAAACAATTACTCTAGGCATTTTATGAGGACTATTCTAAGGATTGGAGATGGCCAGATATTGCTGCATTTGAAACAGCAGAAAAAATTTCTTTAGAACTTCCTGATAGCTTTACCATGGAGAATGTCTCCAGATATGTGTCCTGAATAAATCTAGAAACAACATATATGCAAACATCCCTTACCAAATCTCATGTTTCCATTATACAAGAAACAACATTCTCTACAGACATGTTTTACACATACAATAGCAATTTATATTCCTCTCTCATCTGCTGGAATTTCTGTGTGCTTCCCAAACACATGTATAAATCATCATGAAAATGCGTAGTCCTCTGAGGTAGAAACATTAGGGATTTGGTGCATACCTGAAGATTTAACTACACTTATGAATTTTCCTGGAAATGAATCAGTATTCTCTGCTCCAGCAATTCATGTTTCTTTTGCTTTGCCAAATAAATGATTTCAAAAGTTTGGACAGCACATGGCGCAATTTGGATACTGAATGTTAGTAAAAAAGTTGCTGACCCTTCTAACTTGTCTTTATTTTCACCCACAGGTGTGTGGTTCCATCATTTTGGGAGTCTCTATATGGATGCGTGTTAGTGGTTCTCAGCAGGTAATTTCATACCAGCATGCAGTCACACCAGCACCATGTAAAACGTGGAAACCACTGCATGCACTTTAATTTCCCATCTTCATTTCCACAAACTTGCTAGGTTTTTGTTGAGGTGGTTTGTGTGGGTGAAAGAGGAACGCATTTTATGATGTTAAGATTAAACATTATGGTGCAGGTAGTCAGATAAAGTGATTGATGCAAGCAGGGGTACATGACTATGAGAATTAGCTGCTGGTGTTATTAATGTAGTTTCATGCAGATGTACACAGATTTCTGTTTGAAAATATGTCTCTCACCTCTAATGGAAAATAATTATGGTTTTGATAATGATTTCGGTGTTAGAGAGAATAATGTGGAGCCATGCAGCTCATAGACTTTTCAATGTTTTTCCCTATTAGGACAGAATAGTCATATCTGTTCCTAGGGTTACTCCATATGTTTGTAGGGAATATTTTATCTTTCTCACTATCTTCAATAACACAATTCTTATTTCCCTAGTAACTACAATTTTGAAAGGGAGAAAGAATTTTTCCCTTCAATTTTCAACAGCTCCTTAAAAACATCTTATCCTGTTCCGTTCATATTTATATATAAAGAGTCTTAGATGCCCTTGAATCTAGGATTATAATGTCCTAAAAGTCCTCCTGGAGGGTAGAAGAAAGACCCCGAGTTGCCCTCCTGGATTTTTGTGTGGGTTATTAAATTACTTTGGATATTATGACTTTTGTTTTCTGCGAAGCTGGGGAAAATACAGTTTTGAGGAGCTCTTAATCTTGCAGACATGCAGCAGAGGTTGGTCCTGTTGTTGCAAAGACCCCATGGTCCTGTAGGTCCTTTTGCCCAGTGTGTACCCAATGCCACTGACTCTAAGGTTTAAGCAGTACATTTCTCCAAATGAATTTGGGCCATAGAAATGCAAATTAATTTGAAAGCTTAATTTGCATTCTTCTATTTTCAAAAAGACTTTTTGGCCATAGAAGTGAAAAAATGGCCAGGTGTGACACGGAAGCATTTTTCTCAGCTTTCAGATCGAGCCTTTAGTATAGATTAAGTTGCAATTATTCAGACAGCTCCCCTGTTGCTCTAGCACAGTCTGTCAGATAAGAACAATAATTTTTAAGCCAGTATTTTCCCACCTGGAAATAAAAATATGGTGGAGGTAAGAAGAAAGCTTTGTACATTTCCTGTCGTTTGGCTGATGACACTCTTTCCCTTAGCCAGTCCCAGATGTCTCATGCCTGGCAGAGCATAGATGCAAGAGAACTCGGTTCAAGATGACACTGTCATCAGGTAAATTAGGTCATGGTGGAGAGCTCTGCCATTCTCTTCTGTGGAAGAGGAAGAATCACAATTTTCACTCCTCAATCAGCATTTTACTAGTAGCTAAAACTGCCATTCTTGATAGCTGACAATCTCTAGTATGATGGCTCAAACGATACAATGAAGCTTGGACAACCATATAACCACTACCATATCTTATTTTTTGAGAGACTTCCTATTCAGAGAAGAATATTTGAATATGTGACAAACTGCTTTCCTGAAGTGACACTTAGTACTCCCCAAAAACCTATGAATAAAGAGTCAGGACCAAAATTGAAAGCATTTTCTCACATTTTTGCCTCAAGGCAGGCAAAGTTCCCATTCAAAACCAATGTATGTTTGGCCTCAGTAATAACTGAGCAGACCATAAGGATTTGGCTGTAGATGAATAGAGCTTTCTAAGAATAAATAACAGGAGGTTCAGTCCAACTTGGAAAGGGAAAGAACAACACATTCCTCAACTTATACTTGTCTATATACCTTTGCAATTTCCATCAGAAGATAAATGTGACAACTTCCAGACATTTTTGCTAACCTTGGCACCAGTCACACTGGAAAATATTCTTTGAACATTTTTCTCTACTTTGGCCTTTGGCCTTAGTCAGTCCTGTGGGAACTGAATAATTTGATATTTAATAATATTGAGGTATATGAGTTGTTTAGTTGAATGTCCCACACATCAAAATAAAGTTCTCATCTCTGAGGGTAATATTAGAGATCAAGCCTGGGGAAAAAAAAGAGAAAAAAAGAAGAAAGAAAGCTGCTTTGGAAAATACCTCTAACTATTTTTCTAACATATCCAGCATCACTCTGAGAAGTGTTCTCTCAGGAGTATGTATCCTGGTCTTCTAATGACAAACAGAGATTTTTTTCCTTTAACATTTGGTTAATGTAGGAGAAGTTTTGAGGTAATCAAGTCTCCTACTTCCAGTAAAATGCAAAGATTCAGTGACTGAAAACCAGCTGAAAGCCACTTTAAAGACAGAAGATCTTTATTTATTAATTTACTCTGTAAAATTGACTTTCATCTTGTGCAGAAACAAAGGTTGTGAAAAACCAGGTTTTACAAAGCTCTGCACCAAAACATTTGAGAAGGGAGCATTAGAGCTTTGTTTATTTATGGATCAGAATTTGTCCATAGTTGCTACTCAGTATATTTATCAGTTACAAAATAATTATCTTGTTTTGGGAAATACAGATATTTTTAGGAGAACCTTCTTGTAACTGAAAGATTTTTTTTACCTCTCTTTTCAGGGGATGGACAGCAGCATGTTTGCAGGAGTTAATCTGCTAATAGCCGTGGGCTCCATCATTATGGTCCTCGGGTTCCTGGGGTGTTGCGGTGCTGTAAAGGAGAGCCGGTGCATGCTGATGTTGGTAGGAAAAAACCCCCATTTGTCTACCTTTACAGGCCACAGATACATTTGATGGATAGAATCCTGGCAAGTACTATCGAATGAGGATGGGAAGCTTTTAATTTAACCAAAAGCATGATTATGATCCTGTGTTTTCATTGCTTGCCTTGAGTTTGGGCCCCTTCTGAACTCTGTTGTGGTAAAAATGATGGTTCGTCTCATCAGCACGAAGACAGGGTCCAGAGAGACCTGAGCATGTCACTAGCTTTTTTTCCATCCAGCCATCATCAAAGTTCCCTCCATCAACTTTCCGCCATTATCTATCCTATTTAATTTTATAAATTCCCAGTTGCTCCCTTTGCTGGTCCACCTAGAATGTCATCCCTGGCCTCCTGCCCAACTCTCACCTACACACTGTTATCAAGCCACTATTCTGGTGTGTGTCTTGTTTTGATCACCAGCTGAGCATGCTCTGTCTTGAACACCACTTTTTCTCATCGTCAAAGAAGAAATAATTTGAGCAGCTCTGACTGGAACGTCATTCTACCTACATAGTTATTCAAGCACATGAAAGATAAATGTTAACTGAGAAGAAATTATATCACCTTGGTCAAAAGTAATATGGTTTTCTACCCCTTTTGTTTTCTTCCCAGTTTTTCATTGGACTGCTTCTGATAGTGATTCTTCAGCTCACAGGAGGTATTTTAGGAGCAGTGTACAAATCTCAGGTAGAGTATTATTCTAGATTTTCATTGATGTCTTCATATAATTTTGTTTCTTCCCAAAAATTTAATAATATCTTTTAACTTGCAGATGGAAGTAGCCCTTAACCTTACTCTACAGCAAAATGTGGATGCACTGCAAAGCACTACAGGAATGCATGAAGGCTATCAGGAGACGTTCCAGGAGTTTGAGAGAGAGGTAATTAAACAGTAAAAAAACGAAGGGGTTGTTGCTATCTGTTTCATCTCTGGCATCTGTCTCCTCTTCATTTTAAGACTACTCTGCCATAGACTTGAATTTCATTCCCTGGGCATGGGGAAGGGTCTGACTCAAAGGCACACCACAGAAGGGGCTTCTGTTGTCTGGATAGGGCATGGTCTTCCTGTGACGATTTCTTTGTGCAATAGTGTTGTCTATAAGAGCAATGAAGCAAGGACACACCACATGCAAGTAAGACTGATGGTTAGCTAAGCTCTTTCATGAGAGGACTGCATGGTCCTCTCTTACAGCTTTTCCTTCCGAAGGAACGTTGATCCTTCACCATATCCCCAGTAAGAACTGTCCAGTACTTTTAAGGAAAGATTACCCCAGGGATAAGGAAAACATCAGGAGCATATTTAATTTGGAATGTCCTACTGCTATGAAGTCATTAAATGCCATGCTTTACTGTGTGAGAAGGGGGGAGAAAATATGATGAGAAGTTTGTTTTTGTTGTGTTTATACTTTTCCTGGTGCCCCCAACCTGCGAGATGCCAGATGGTGGACACTTAGTGCAAGCTTGCTCCTGGGTATCACACAGAGAATTCCCTGGAATCTCACTGATATCATTGACAGCATACACCCCTTCCCCTCCCACAAGTACCTGGGTCTGTACATTGACAGAATGCCTGCTGTTCTGGTTTTTTTAGCCCCTAATGGGTGATGACTTTGATGGATAGACTTAAAGTTAATTGTTACGTTTTTAAAGACTGCTGTATGAAAGCAAATGAAACAAGGAACAATATTTAGGTGTCTTATGTTGCTTCCACTTCTCCTTCCCCATTCCACCTCCAGCCTTGTCCTCTGCTTCTGAGACAGCTTATTTCTTCTGATATAATAAGCAGCTCTCTGGAGAGATGAGGAAAATGAAAAATCCCATAATTACGGCATTAATTTTTAAATGTACCAGGACTGCTATATTATGTCCCACAGCATTTGCTTTTATACAAAATTACGTGAACATTTCCAGCTGCTTTTTAAGAGATGGAGGACCTCAAACCCAAGTTTGCACCCCCGAGCTTTAGTGGCTTCAATATAGTGGAACATGAAGTGAAACTGCACCTGGTTTAGGTTTCACAAACCCCAAATGGAGCCGTGGTCTCCTTAGTCCATTTCTAATTTAAAGGGATTACCATCATTCAAAGTGCTTATTTTTCTAGATTTTGGAGTTTTATGTGCCTGAATTTTACATTTCCATCCTGGCTTTTCAAGATGTGAAATGTGGATGTTACTGGAGCTGGCAACTTACCTTCTGCAAGTATAACCTACAGAAAGACTTGATTCTCAAAAAATACTATACCCAGTGTTCCAGTTCCGTTCTGGCACTGATAATTACTAGCTTTATAGTATGTTAATGATTTTTGAGCACTTTATACTGAAAATTTGGTCTTTTTTCCCCTATCTCTTCTTTTTTTTTTTTTTTTTTTTTTTTTTTTTTTATTTTTTTTTTTTTTTTTTTTTTCTTTTTTTTTTTTTTAAACTTGTGCACTTACGTTCTTATAAGTGGTATGGAAATGTAAAGGGTGTTTGAGACATACCAATTTGGAACAACTTCCACATGGAAAAAGATGGAATAAAATTTGTTTTTTGTTGTTCCTCTCAGCTCCCTCACTTACTCTCTTCAAATTGAAAATCACCTCTTTTTTAACTCTTCTCCCCATTTACTCCTTTCTTGCAGAACCAATGCTGTGGATTGCTGAATGGACCTAAAGACTGGGGAGAAAATTTTAACAAACCTTCCTTGAATATCTGTCAGTGTGAAGTAGAGAAGCCCTCTAGTTCAGACCTCTGCACCAGCTATGAAGGCAGATACATCTATAAAAAGGTGAGAAAAATGCTCACTCTTCTTTCTAAAGAGCCAAGTTTTAACCCAAGGTTATCTTTGGTGACAGCAGTTCTGTATCTTTCCAAAAAGGGAAGGTTTTGCTTTCTCTTTGTTAGCCAGAATTACCCCTGTGCCATCTGTTAAGAAATGGCTGTTCGTAATTCTGCACCTTCCTCTTCCTGAGATGCCTATGGTTTAGGCCCTTAGCAATCTGCGTGGTTACTGTTGATGAAAATTATTACGACTTTGGGGTCAGGGTATGCCTCTGGGTCAGAGCTGCACACCAGCTACCCTTTGGCTCTCATTGCTCTCTCAGAAGGTTATGTTCCCACCCATGCTCATTGTGGTAGTAGACATGTTGACTTAGAGACTTTCAAAATGCCAAGGTATATTGAAAATCAAATACATTAATTACCAGACCTTTTGGGTTTTATAATCCTTTAATAAAAAATCCACACTCATTTTGCAGGATCTGCTGGAAAGAAACCTTGCATATTGTAGGATTCATGGCAGAATACTCATAAAGTGATTTCTTACAACTACAGCCTTTTGAAAATCTTAAAACAATATGATAATAAGGCAAAATATCTGGTGACAGGCAACAAGAAAGCACACTCAGAAGAGTACCATCTAGTAGACAGTAGAGATCTCAATTAATAAATTTCATGGTTTGCCTGTCTCCTTATGAGGAAATCCGGACTCTGTGGATATGAAAAAAAAAAAAAAAGAAAAAATAAGGGCACAAAATAATTGAATAGCACAAAGTAATTGAAGTTTTAGAATGCAGGTGGTGCAAAGTTTGCCAGTATGCACCTAGCACCAAGCAGTTAGCAAATTTTCATTCTGCTTGTATAATTCTCTAATTACACAGGTCCTTATTCAGGTCCTGCCTGACCAGTAAGTTCCTCCCAGTGTAGTCCCACAGAAGCAAATACTATTTTGAAGCAAAGAAACAGTCTGGTTAAGTAGAGGATGCCAGAACCCAATCTGAAAATAAGATGTATACAAAGAGGCTGTTTTGGACACACTTTTATGTCTTTTTGGCCTCAGGCAAGCCCTCAAAGGACACATGAGAAGCCATCTGTGAAATTACTGCAGGTGCAAGATATCCCTCATATGAACACACAGATTTCATGGTGGTGTGAGATGCTAGTAGAGACATCCAACTCTTCTGATATGGGAAAAAAGATTCAAAATTCAGTGCAGTTATGAGTCAGCTTAAATGAGAGGTTTTTTAGAAGAACTAGAAGGAGAAGACCCATGTGTTTATTGTGAGAGAGGAAATATGGTGAAAAAATGCAACTATATTTGGGGGGAAGACAGTTGTAGTGTTGTAACAGTAATGTAATTTTGATGGATTTAAGCTGTACTTGGCTTTTCCTCCAGTTTGCAGAAGGAGGATTGTCAGTGCCTGGAAAAGATGTAGTCACTGTAAGAACAGATGTATGCATATATTCAAAAGGAGAGTAGCTCTGCACAGAACTTCAGTTGTAGAATCATAGAATAAGCTGAGTTGGAAGGGACCCATCAGGATCACTGAATCCAGTTCCTGGCCCTGCACGGGACCATTCCCAAGAATCACACCATGTGCATGAGAGCATTGTCCAAACACCTTTTGAACTCTGTCAGGTCTGGTGCTGTAACCACTTCCCTGGTGAGCCTGTTCCAGTGCCCAGCCACCCTCTGGGTGAAGAACCTTTTCCTGATATCCAACCTAAACCTCCCCTGACTCAGCTTCGTGACATTTCCTTGAGTCCTGTCACTGTTCGCCAGAGTGATCAGTACCTGCCCCCCTGCTTCCCCTCATGAAGATGCTGAAGACCCAAATAAGGCCCCTCCTCAGTCTCCTCTTCTCCAGGTTGAATAGAGCAAGTGCCCTCAACCACTCCTCATATGGCTCCCCCTTAAGGCCCTTCACTTGTCCTCCTGGCTGTCCTTTGGACAATCTCTAATAGCTTTATATCTTTCATATATTGTGACACCCAAACCTGCCCCCAGGACTCGAGGTGAGGTTGCCCCAGTGCAGAGCAGAGGGGACAATCCCCTCCCTTGCCCGGCTGGCGATGCTGTGCCTGATGATCCCCAGGACAGGGATGGCCCTCCTGGCTGCCACGGCACTGCTGACTCATGTTCAACTTGCCACCAGCCAGGATCCCCAGGTCCTTTTCTCGTGGCACTGCTCTCCAGCATCTCGTTCAGCAGTCTATCCCCAACACAACCAGGGTTGCAAAATCCATCACTTGACCTTGTTAACTTCATACGATCGGTGATTGCCCATCTCTCTGTTTTGTTGAGCTCCNACATTTCCTTGAGTCCTGTCACTGTTCGCCAGAGTGATCAGTACCTGCCCCCCTGCTTCCCCTCATGAAGATGCTGAAGACCCAAATAAGGCCCCTCCTCAGTCTCCTCTTCTCCAGGTTGAATAGAGCAAGTGCCCTCAACCACTCCTCATATGGCTCCCCCTTAAGGCCCTTCACTTGTCCTCCTGGCTGTCCTTTGGACAATCTCTAATAGCTTTATATCTTTCATATATTGTGACACCCAAACCTGCCCCCAGGACTCGAGGTGAGGTTGCCCCAGTGCAGAGCAGAGGGGACAATCCCCTCCCTTGCCCGGCTGGCGATGCTGTGCCTGATGATCCCCAGGACAGGGATGGCCCTCCTGGCTGCCACGGCACTGCTGACTCATGTTCAACTTGCCACCAGCCAGGATCCCCAGGTCCTTTTCTCGTGGCACTGCTCTCCAGCATCTCGTTCAGCAGTCTATCCCCAACACAACCAGGGTTGCAAAATCCATCACTTGACCTTGTTAACTTCATACGATCGGTGATTGCCCATCTCTCTGTTTTGTTGAGCTCCCTCTCTAGGGCCTCTCTGCCCTCAAGGGAGTCAACAGTCCCTCCTAGTTTAGTGCTGTTGGCAAACTTACTTAGTATTCCTTTGAGTCCTGCATCCAAGTTGCTAAGGGAACATGTTGAAGAGAACTGGACCGAGGATGGAGCCCTGCAGAATCCCCCTACTAACCAGACTCCAGCCTGATGTTACCCCACTTACTACAACTCTTTGTGCCTGACCCATGAGCCAGTTGCTCACCCATGGCACGACATTGTTATTTAGCTGTATGCTGGACATTTTGTCCAGAAGGATACTGTGAGACAGCATCAAAATCTTTGCTGAAGTCCAAAAAGATTACATCTACTGGCTTTCCAAGATCAGCTAGGTAGGTTACCCTGTCATAGAAGGAAATCAAGTTCAACAAGCAGGACTTTCCCTTCATGAAGCCATGCTGATCACTCTCTTCCTTCCAGCCCCAGCCTAAGACCACCAAACATTTGACAAAATTAATTTTTAAGCTAGGTTTTATAACCAAATATTTTTAGTTAATCCCAAGTCTAATAATAAACGTTGAAGTTTCAATTCCAAAGATTAGATTGGTGGGAAACGGAAGTTCCCTTTCAGATCTGGTCATGGCTGCATTGGCTCTTTCCTAGTAGCAAATGATTATCAGGCAAAAGTAAGAACAAACACTTCTTTCCTTGTTAACAGAAAATTATGCAAACATTAGCTATTACAGCTGTATGTCTTCCTTTGAAATGGTAACTTTTTATGGTCAGCTACTAAATCTTCATACTTGGGGAGGCAAAGACTTTCGGAGAGAGAGAGAAGGTACACATGTGTTTTTTGTGCTCATTAGCAACAAGCCAGAGTAAATTCAAATAGCCTTTCTTTAGCACAGAGTTAAAGAGAGAGAGTTTGAGAGAGGTATTTTAGAAGATGCATTCCTATATAACCATAGGATAATATTGCTTACCTATAATTAATAATTTTGTTTTATTTTTCAGAATTGTGGAGAAGTGATTATGAAAATATTAAAAGACAATCTGGTCATAATTATGGGGATCGCCTTTGGACTGGCTGTTATTGAGGTACCAGTGTATGCTGTTAAAATATTTAGTAGCTGACAAGCAATATGTTCTACTTGGAAATACATTGGGAATGGGATTAAAACACATGGCTTGCTCAATTAATAGACAAGGGAAAACCACCTCTCACCTTGGCTATAACCTTACTGTTATTTCATATAAAGAGTATATGGCTGCTGAGCTGCAAACTTCAGGTGGGATCAGACCACCCTGCTGCCTGTATAAGTGTATCACACGGGACATTTTCTTCAAACAGATTGCCAGTCCTGAAGCCAGGCTGTGCCTTGACACTGAGCCCTGTGTACAGAAATGTGTGTGAATAAACAGTGCCAGAAGATGCGAGAAAGAATAGCCAGACTTTTCCTCCTCTTTCTCATCTTCGCTTGAGGAAAAAGTGATGTCCTAAGAAAACTTAGCTCCAAAAGTACATATTCTTATCATTGAGAAGTTTTGGTACAAAATTATAATTCTGAGGCATTAAAACTTGAAGCATCAAGGTCATCCATGAATGTGTCTGAGTGCACGTGTGATGCTCCGTATACTCCTGTGCGTAAAAAACCACAGAGTATGTGAACTGTTTATTTTAATTTCCTCACCATACACTGAAGAATAACGTGCAAGATTCTCTCTGAAGAGAGGAGGAAAAGAAGTGAGGCTATCCAGTCAGCTACTTGATTTTGATTTGAATAGGAGAAAATGATAAAGAAACAGGGGATTTCACCATGATGCTTTCTTCAGTAATTTTTTTTCTTTTCACTCTTCCTCCTTGTTTTTCCTCCACCCTTGCTCTCCACCAATGGATGTTTGAGGGGAAAAAAAGAAATGAAAAAGATTGCTGTGGAAAGTTCAGTCTGTTATTGAAAGCAAAAGCTTCTCAACATCACTGGCAGAGGATTGCTCCTCACGGTAGAAGAGTGGGCAAGAGCCCCAACTCAAAATTGTGTTTCCAGGAAAATAGTAGTAAGTGGGGAATAATTATGTAGCTGCAGCACTGGAAGAGGACAGGCCACCAACTTCTTACTCAGCACAGGCTTTGCGGTATTTAAGCAGCTATATGTGGGGGGTCAGGTCTCTCACCCATATGTTTACTTTGAGGGGAAAATAGGTGAAATACACCAATATGAAATGGCCTTAAAAATATAATAGAAGTTTAAAATTGCTTCTGTATCCCTAAGGCAAATTATAAGTCACTTTGCTCTAGTTACTGAAGTTATGTGAATTGTAGCCATTAGTTCATTGGCCATCATTCTTTCCTGTTCTCCAGCTGGCATTTTCTGCGGTGGCTGCCCCTCTCAGTTATAAAAGGATTAGAAAAAAACATGAATAAACAATATGAGACTCAGATAGCACAAATTGTCAGATGGCAATTTACACTTGATAAACATTTAGCCTTTCCATATTAACTCAAGCAACTGGCCACCTGCTTAACCACCTCTGCCTGCTTCATTATGCCACTGGTGGGCTGTTACTGCTTTCAGCTCACCCTACTCGTTTAAATTAGATAGATAAGAATGGCCCCGTTTCATTTGGGCACAAGTGCAAATGTAGGCATGGTATGTCAGGGAAGCCCTGTCAGTTTATTCCAGCAGTGAGTCCATCCCTTTGTCTTAGCTCTGTGTTACATATGCTCTTCTCTCTATCTTAAGTAAATAAAGTATGCCAGTGTTCATGGCTTCAAAGGTGTCAGTTGGGTGCTTTCCACTTTTGTGGAACACCTTCACAGACTGGCTAGTTTTAAATCCAGAAGGAAGCTTTCTGATCTGATCTCACCAGATGTCTGCCACAGTTCATGGAATTTTACCCAGTAATTCCCAATACAGAAGGTGACCCTACTGAATTTTCTATTTCGACTAACAGCTTCTTCAGTGAGCTCACTATTGTTTCTAACCCAAGTCCATTACTGATAAATAGAAAGTATTTGTTGCATGATGATTTGCAACTTAGAACAGTGAGGTATGTGTTTGGATGAATACCTGTATACAGTATACACACCTATGTGTACACCTGTATACATACACTTCACACATATGGTTACACAAAAGAGAGTGACAGTAGAAAAGAAGAGAGATTTCCAAGGGAGACAATCCTTAGAATACACAGTGAACATTCCTCTAACTTTATCAGAAAATAAAATGCTCCATTTTTGTCCAGATTTCTTGAACTTCTCAGTAATTGCTGCTCCATTACAGCTAATGACTGCATTTTAAACACCCAGAGGTACAGGGTTCCCCATCCACAGAGGCAATCCATCTTTAAACAAATGAAACTTCTCCATGATGTCTGCAGTCTTACCTGTGGTATATACTGACTTCATTAAAATGTCTATTCTGTAGTCATACTCTGTAAGAGCCACATTGGAAAAAATCTTCTGCATAGCACATTTAGCCTGCATGTAAATCCGAGACATTTGCAAACAAAGTATTCCCGTTGTGTATCAGTTGTATCCTGGGATTTCCAGAACTGCCAAGTAATACCGGAAATATCTTTGTTTTCCAGATTCTTGGTTTGGTGTTTTCTATGACCCTCTACTGCCAGATCGGGAGAAAATGAAACTGTGACAGTGTCAGAATGATGTCACCAGTCAAATCAAGACCTTTCTAGATAGAAGGCTAGAGATTTGGCTTAGCACATTCAGATAAATATATGCATGTCCCAGGCAGCTATTCTGATGAAAACAGCAGCCCTTGTGTACATGGATGCTTCACAACTTGCAAAATGACCTCTTTATAATTCATAAGACATAATGATGTGAATATGATTTTTTATTTGCAATAAACACCTTTGTTTGTGTTTCTGAGGTGTTTATTTTGTCTGAAGACAGCAATTATGTCATGTTGCGAGTCCGAGTTCACCATGTGGTGTGCCCTCATGAGTGTTAAACCACCCACAGCCAGAGTCACCATAAACAGCTGCAAACCATCATGCAGTGGCTGACTGCTCCAGGGAACTCAGGCCCCCACGCACCTTTGCTTGTGGAGCAGGGTGTTTTCATTAAGAGAGTTGTGGGTCAGTTTGACACTTGATATGGTCAGGGTTTTGTTACCTGTGAAAAGGGCAGGGACTAACTTGCATCCAAACAGGAAAGCCACATTTCCTTTCTGGGATGTTTAAATCAGTATCCTGGCAGCTGAGATGGTTGCTCTCTGGCCCAAATGATGCTTAGGTTGCATAAATAAGCTGGATTTAGTGGCATGTGTTTTGCAAATAAGTATCAATGGTGAAATCCAAGCCCATGTGGAGGCCAGGCATACACAGAGGTCATGCAGGTAAGGCTTGGCCCAGGGCGGCTAAGGCAAGTGGGTGGACAAACACAGGGCATGGATGGCAGCACAGCAGCAGCCATACAAAGCCTGCCTGCCTTTGGACTGAATCACTGCATGCAAGTGTTTAGGCCCTGAGGTACTGACAGGCCTGATGGTCCCTGCCCAGCCGCCTGGGGTACCCTGCACACTGCCCATGGCAAGGACACCACATCAGCCTCCTGGGCCAGTCGGCCCCTGCCCCACCAATGTCACAGTAGGGCTGGTTTCCAGCTCCCCTGCCTGGTCATGGAGTCCCACCAAGCTGGGCCCGCCCACGTGTCCTGGTGTGGCCTCAGCCCATCCCCAGGAAGTGCATGATGCCAGGGGCTGGGGCTGCCCTGGTGCCCTGCACTGCCCCACTAATGACTGGGATGGAGGGATGGGCCAGGACCCCAGTGGAAGCCATGTAATCCCAGCCCCTGGGGAGCTGCTGGCCTAGGCTGCCCTCTAACAGAAAGTAGATGGCATCAGGGACAAGATTTTTAAGGTATGAGGATGTCTAATGATGCCCACAGGGACCTGCTGAGGTTTTACATAGCAGGCTGGTGCCTCCCTGCTGTGTGTTGGGATTAGTTGATTGATTCAGCTCCACTGGACCCCCATCTTCATATTAGGAGCAACTTTAAACACCTCATACAGCTGCTCTTAAGAGAAAACCACGTATCATGCTCCTCTAGTTAAAGACCCCTCAGGTGCCCTCAGCTGTCTCGAAGCACACTGTGACTGCTCCCATCTTGACAGAGCAATGCAACTGTTGCTTAGAAATGCATTAAAAGCTTTCCTTGATCAGAGACCTTTGCCCATGCCGTATTCCAGCAGAGCTGGGCTCAGGTAAAATTCATCTACAGCAACCAGGTTTTTTTCTACAGCTCAACCAGAGGAAGTTTCTGTCCCATCCCCCACCCTTTCCTCGCACTCAGACCATTAGGCCAAGCAGTGATCCCTGGTTTCAGTAATTCATGTGTCTCCTAGGAAAGTCATCTAGCTACCAGACAGTTCTGGCACTTGTCCTTCCCTCTGCTGAACCTCAGAAGCTGTGCCAGAAGAATTCAAACTTTGTTGGACCAGAGAAAAACCATGACTCCATAACCCAGCTGTACTAACTGGAAAAAGAAATTCTGGCTTTTAGTTCCTCCTCCTCCCCAGGGTGTTTTTTTCTGTGCATATCTTAGCCATGATCTGAAGTCCTGGGAGCTGAGCCTGAATCACCGAGATCATGGTATGGCAGCTGTAGTCCTGGACTATCACTACAGAAAAAGATTGGGAATATAAGGGCAATACGGAGAGAGAATTGCACCTTCCTCTTCTTCCTCCTCCTTCCCATTAGGAGGACTATTCTCCTATTTGAATGAAGGACCAGAGGGACTCCCATAGAGAGAGGTCTTAGAGCTGTGGATGGACATGAAGGGGAAATTACAGCTCACCCTTGCTGCCAGAAGGCGTCAACTTTGGGCAGCTGTAAACTTGAGTATTACTGGCATGGATTTGTAATGAGCATCGACATGAGACTGACAATGCACGCTGGCTCAGACACCAGTCTGGTCCTGTATGCTGCTCTGGGGGATCCAGATGTGTAAAACCAAGCTCTTAATACGTCTAAATTTTGGTTGTCTACTGCCTGATTTTGGATATAATCCTCAAAATAATCTTTGCTTGCATCAAAGTAATGATGTATGATGCATTAAAATTTTTGTTAAAACCGTTAAAACTGTTGATTAATGTTTAAAACATTAAAATCAGCATCAGAATGTCTTCAGTGAGGAACTTTGACACAGGAATTTTATCTGGAGCTAAGGTGAGCAGTTCCTCTGTTTATTTAGGCAAATTGTCTCTATTACCTAAAGCTCTAAGGAATAAAACTAAAGCACTATGATTATATACTACCATGACTGTTTAAATGGGATTGAGCCAATGAAGTAATTCAGAATATTATCAACTCGCTGGTGAAGTGGGTTTGCCACTAAAACATGCCCATTGCCTTCGATGTTGCAAAACTTATTTACTTCTAATATTCTGTAGCCTCCTGAAGTTTTCGCTCTCTTTTTTTCAATGGAAACAGCAAAATGCTAAGCATAAAACAAAAAGAAATCTGTCTGGATAAGATTCATCTGGCCACATGCAAAACAACAGAGTAGAAACTCATATCACAGAATTATGGAAAGGTTTAGACTGAAAGGTACCTTTAAAGACCATCTAGTCCACCCACGCTGCCATATCTGAGCTACCATATAGCTCTCAATATAGTCAATGAAGAGAAAAAACACATCTAGGATTTGAGCCATTGTTGCTGTTGTACGAGGAAGGGCAAGAAATGACACGATTTCCAGTCCAAGGAGAAAGGAATTTATTTATTTAATTTACAAGCCGGTTTTTGTATTTTAGTTCACTTGAATGGCACAAGGCCACTGGTCCCTTACCATGCACTTCCTTAGAATGATTGGTTAGATCTTACAACACCCATTTCAAAATATTTCTCTGGTTAGTATCACAACAATCCTGCACCTGAAAGATAAAGGGAATAGTTTACAAAAACTTCTAACTCTTTTCAGCCAGTGTCTGTGAGAAAGTAAAGACTTTCTCACAGACAGAGGCAGAAAGCTGGAAAATTTCTCTGCAACCCAGCTTTCAGCGTCCACAAGCCATCACATTTTAAAATAGATGTCCAAAGAGGTTTGGTGAGTGATTTTCATTGCAAATAGGTGAAATTGGATTGAATGAAACCCACCCTACAATACTGAACTTGTTAAAAACATTAAAAGCACTGATCAGTCAGGAAAGAGCATTAGTTTAATATTCCATGAAGGTGCATTGATTATTCGTTGATTCATTGACATTTTTGCTCAGTCATAATCCAGCCTGCTAGGAAGTGAGCCCTGTCCGCTTTCTAGGCTGGTAGAATAAGATTCATCTGGTGTGCACAATGCTGTAACAGAGATCCCAGCACCATTCCTTCATGTCCTCTTGGTATTCTTATCAAAGAACACTTATACTTAGCTATTGACTCAAAATAGCAATGGGACACTTTCCTGAGCCCACAAACACTTTTTAATCATGATGTCTGGAATTGCTGAAATGGAATTTGACAATAAATCCTTGACAGAACAATAAAACCATAAGGGTTTTCTTTTGCGGGGTGTTGGGGAAGGTTGTTTTTGTTTTTTCACAACCATCTCATCACCTCAATATTACCTAATAAAATCAAACATACAGAGGAAAGACATGTCCAAGACCTTAGTTCTTTAAAACAGCAAAGGGAGAAAAAGCATTTATCATTATAATCTTGAATGGTATAAAGAAAGAGCAGTAGGAAGAAAGACAATGTGTCCCTGCCTTTGCCAACAGAGCTAAATTCCAACTTAAGACCAAGTCTATTTAAAACACACTGGTGGTTTATCATGTCAAAACCAAACATCTATCTAATGGCAACAGATAAGACATCACATTCCGGTCAGAATTTCTCCAAAGGATTNTGGATTTGGGGGGAAATGCAGCCCAAGTAGAAAAAGAAAAAAGCCATAATTTATAGCAAAATATGAGTCAATAAAGCAATGTCAGGAACAATGAAAGGAACATTAATAAGCCTATTATTGGAAACAAACAATAAAGAAGAAAAAGACAGAGGCAGATATACAAAAAGAACTATGATTTTTAAAAACTGAAAGAAGAATGAAGCAAAACAGGACAGGTCAACTTGAAAGAAAGAAAAAAAATTAAATATTATCAAGATCCAAGAATTTGCTGCATTCAACTCAGCATGAGAGGAATTTGGCCCCAATCCACCTTTGTGGCCTGGATGCCATGTTGAAAGCCAATTCAACCTGTTCTTAAATCAGTGCCGAATCTGCCCCAAATCTGTCTGGTTATCTGGGCCTCTGAGAAGCTGGGGCTCATCAGAGCATAGCTGGTAGCCAAAGGGTACACCAAGAGACAGCTGTGCTAGTTGTATGGCCTCTGAGAATGCCTGGAGAATGAAACTGAGGAGGTGAAACAGCTGGCTTTCCCTCTGGAAAGGACACCAGGACATTGTGGATCTGGCCAAAGTATTTTTAGAGACATGATGCAGAAGGGTTTATTTTAAAATTAAGATGGAGGGTTATCAGTTTAAATTTTGAAATAGGATTGAAACCACAAAATTAGAAGCCAGTTCTTTGGCTCTGCTGAAAGACCTATCCTAACTGCTTAGCCCAAGGTTTTCTGGCATGGGATAAATTCAGCTGATTTAGACTGGATTCAGCCCTCCTCAGCTGAGGGGATGTTTGACTTTTGGTTGTTTGGGGAGGTCAGTTAGAGAGCAAACGCCTAATGTTCCTCCAGGCCAGAAACAAAACCTACCCCTGCAAAGATTCAGGCTGGTGAAGTTGCCTGTACACTTCTCCTCCAGGAGGGAACTGGGATGTGCTGATATGGGGAAATGTTACATCAGGACTTTATTCAGGGACCAAAGGGAGGCTTGGATCTCTTCTGGCTTCATCCATGGCAATTTGATTACTCTTAATATCAAGTAAACTGGCAAATTTTCTCCCCACCCCTGTCAATAGCAATATTCTCATCCTTTCACTGAAAGACACTTTTTTTGTGCAGTGGTTTGGATTAAATTCCTTTTTGTTCTTTTCAAGTATTTCTTTTATGAACTGAAAGCTGACCCCTTGGTGTGTTTTGCAAAATGCTCAACCTACTTGGGTTTCCTGGGGAGATAGAGGAGTGATGTCATTCACCACTTGATAAGGCTGAATCCTTTATCTATCTGAACTCGGACACAGGGGAGGAATGGAAAAATAATTCCTCTTCCTTTCTTTCTCAAATCCACTCACAGTTTTTTTTCTCTTTGTAGAGAAATACAAGTCTCCACTTACTCCTAGATTTTATAAAATTTGCTTGAGCAGTCCAGAATTCTTTAAAAGACAGGAAACAGAGACATAGAAAAGGCATGGAGGAGTAAGAAACAAACGAGGTCCTTGTGCATTAAGAGGGATAAGAGACATACAACACTCTTCTTTCCTAATCTGTGAGGAGCTCAAATTCAGCTAATATAGGTCATTAGAGAGACTCCAGTTTCTTCATCTGCATTAACCTGTGAAAGACTGGAAAAGACTGTTTGCCCTGTTTTTTCATGAAAATTAAAGTAAACTGTGCTAATGGATTTGCACACACAAGGCTATGGAAGAAACTGGTTAAAACAAACAGACAAAAACTATGGACAAACACAACAGGACTCTCAGACAGCTTCATAAAACAGTCTCAAGGCATTTCAGCTCATCAGCCCTTTACACTGAAAATCTGTGACCTTGCTAATGTAAGAGGATTAATTAGTGGTTTACAGGGGTTGTATTAAAAGGCCCAAAGTGTCAGCATACTGTCTCACATCTGCCATTAAGTGAACATAATGTGTTTCTAAACGATTTCAAACTGTGTTTTTATGTTTTGTTATCTAAAAGATTTGTCAGATCAGCTAAACCCAGGTTGATAAATGACTACTGACTATTTCACTGCTGTAATGCATTTTCTTGCTAAAGTTTCAGCTGAATATATTACTTTGCTTTAATACAAATGTTTCTTAAACCCTATCTTATGATACTCATGAGTTAAAGTAGCAGCAGCTCTCTGAAACATTCAGTCTGTCATTATCCAACCTGACATTAAGTTCTTTACTATTACAGTTAATTCAGACCAGGGAGGATCTTTTGTAGATTTGATTTTTTGGGGAAGAGAAAGAAATTGAATGTACTTACTATTGTCTCTGTTAAAAAAAAAAAAATCATTTACAATGTATTTGTTTTTGTCCAAAAGTTTCTGTCAAAACCATTGATAACATAGCTTTGTCAAAGCTTAGTCTCTATTGTTGATTAGGAGTATACTAGGAGTAACAATTATTAGGAAGTGGAGCCATGGAAATGAATGTTTCCTGTTCGTTGGTGCCTCCAATATTTACTTCTGTTTCCTGCTTGGACAAGTGCCTACAGCTGTAAAGACTGTTAAGATCCTCTGGAATAGGATTAAAATAGACTCTTTCAAGAAAAGCCAGTGACTGATGAAGTTGTTTACTAGAAAGTGTATAGTAATGGTATGAACTGGAACAGAAATGGATGTACCAAAGCAATATACCAGCGCTGCATTGATGTGTAGGAAGGGAATTGCAATCACTTCTCCCATTGCTGTAGGAAAGGAGTTGGGAGCACACTGCCTTGGTATTCTGGCTATTGCACTTCTGTATATTTATAGACAGTCAAACAAATGGGGCAAAGACTAAGGATCATATGGAAACAAGGCTCAGAACATCAGAAACGAAAGTGAATGAGAACAACAGTAGCGAAAGGGGGCAGGTGAGACACAAAGCTGAGATAGTTTGAGACAAGAAAGAATGGCCTCAAGTTATGCCGGGGCCATTTGGATTGGATATTAGGAAACATGCACAGAAAGGGTCATCAAGCAACAAGAGCCTTTCCAGGGAAGTGGCTGAGTCATCATCCCTGAAGATATTTAAAAGACAAGTAGGCTCAGGGACAATGTTTAATGGTGGCCTTGGCAGTATGGGTTTATCATTGGACTCGATGATCGTTAAGATATTTTTCAACCTCAATGATTTCATGATTCCATTATGCCATAATTCTATAACATACTGAATTGCAACTGTGAGAGGAATACAGGGAACCAGAATGTGTATAACGTGAACTGAGATGCAATCAGAGTGACAAGACAGAAGTTTACAACCCAACCTGATTGGAAGTCTGATGGCTCCCTGCAGCCTCTTGCCAACTGATCAAAGACTGGGATGTTTGTCAGCACAAATGAGAAATTACAGACTACTGAACACAGCAGAGTGTGCTGAAAGAGGTAGGAAATAAGGACTTGTTTTATAGGACTTCAAAAAGGTCTTCTGCTCTAAGACATATTCCGGATTGTAAAAGGATTCATCACATTAAGTACAGGAAATTGTCTGTCAGATATGGGTTTGGGTCTGAGGTACAAAATATCCAGATGCGCTATCTCTGATATGCTTAATACTCTGTAGCACAATTATGATGAATTATCTTCTGCCTGTGATTTAAGATTCTGCTCTCATTCTACACATGGATTGTTACACTGACATGGGGAACTTCCTGCTATCACCTTTCTCATATTCCTCATATTCTCATTCCTCAGTCTTTCAGCCAGTGGAAAAAGGATTTGAATCAGTAGAATAAAGAGGCCATTCTAGAGTTCATTGTGGTGAACTTGTTTAAGCATAATTTTTGAAATATATACACAAAGAAATACACTAACCATCTGAGAAAAAGAATTGCCTGTGGCTTTAACGTAAGAGATGTGCTACAGATGAGAAAAGCTGTGGACAAAAGCCTTCAAGGGCAGTTTTTTCATGCTGGAATTGGCTCTGCTTCAAATATTCTTGAAAGACTAATTTTCTTTGGATTGTAGTGACCATAAGTTGATGTTAATAATGCAAGTCAATTCTAATAATGTGTGGCTTTAACTGCAATAACCACAATAACATTATGTAAAAGGAACAACTGCTGTGGATTTCTTACTGGTGTGGAGAATTTTGTTTGCAGGTGGAGTGGGTTTTACATCTTCCAAGAGGGACACTTGAGGTATTTCTGGTCATATGGCAGTCACTCCTGAAGCTTGAAATGATAGGTGAGAAAGTTAGTATAAACCTTCTGTTCTTGTAGATTCATGATATGAATTTATGCCTATTGCCTGATGGCTATCACTTTGAGTTGTATTGGAATAGAAATGTATTAGAGAGCCTAGAACTATGTAGGCAGAAATTAAAAATGTGCACAAAGAGATGAAAACAGAAATGAATATTGACATTTTCTCAAGAAATGCAAGCCACCAGACTAAATATTTAGAATGTGCTTCACAGGGTAGCACACTTCATTTACTACTGCATATTACAGATCCTGACCATCACATCACAAACATGCTAAAGTCTCCACAAAGAGAAAATATCTAAGTTCTCTTATCTGTTTTAAATTTCAGTGGATCTGTTTATCAAATTTAGATCAGAAAATTAAGGGGGATTCAGTCACCTAACCATGCATTTTGTGTCTTTTAGACTTCTGTGGCTTTTGCTTGGGTTCTCACTGCTGCTTGATGAGACCATGTATATTCTGTGTTACATCTGGCAGCCCTTCATGGGTTTTTTCCCCACCTTAGCAGAACTAAAGTGAGACAATTTACTTTAACGCTCTTGATTTGATCTCTTTTGCCCTAGAAAATATTTTCTATCACTTGACTACCAGTTATGAGGGTTGTTGCAACAGGCTGCTTACACGGAAAAAGCAGAAGTCTAGAAAAGTTTGGTTTATGCTGAAAAAAGAATGATTGTGTCAAAATGCTGCTATGGGTCAGATATTCAGGTAGCCTACTGTTGTGAATGCTAGTGGGGCTACAGTGACTTCACAGTGTGCTGGAGATAAGACACAGAATAAAGCCTGTGTTCTGAAGTAGCTGATCTGACTGCTAGAAGGAAAAGACACACAAAAGCTCTTGTGGACCTAGTGGATTTAGTGTTTTGTTCACATGAAGGAGTGACATGGAATCAGTAAAGCCTCAGGCACTAGGACTAAATTAATTTCATAGGCAGCAGAGAGGAAAAGAAGGCTGCAAGGAAGAGAATAACTAAAATGTTTTAAGGCTGCAAAGTGCAATTCAGTTACACTTCCTCTTCCAAGACTTCATCATCCACCTGGGAGCAAAGTTATATTGGCATGGAAAATGTTGGGCAGTTTGAAACAAGTGACAGTAGAAAGCAAGGCAGCAAGCACTACCTTAATTAATGTTCATGAGTTGTCCTGAGGCTTGTCCACATGCTGAGGACAGTTTTCTCAGGCTTTAGAACTGCAGAACACACAAAAATTGTGGCCCCAGGATACTACTTTCCATTGCCTCTCCAGGGAGTACGTTTAGCTTATATTTTGTATGTCATATGTGTCTTATTACTCTGGCCAATGTGTGGCTACACATTTTGCAGAGCTCAGGGGTCACACATAGCCTAGAATGTGACAAATTCTAGCGAGGTTATATACAGTTATTAAGGTCCAGATGCCTGAAAAGCATGCAAGGCATGACTAAGGATATGGGTTACAGCGGCCCCCGTGTCGGCAGCCTGCTGTCAGGCACATGACACAGCTCAGCACCTGAGCCACACTTTGAAGTTTAGCATTTGCTTGCAGCCAAGAAATGTCCACCCCACTGGAGTATGGATTAGCACAGTGCATGGAAAATAAGTTTTCACAGTCAGTTTATAATTTATAATTTTGACTTTCCTGTATGATTTTGCAAATGTTAGAGAGCAGAACTAAGCATTAGGGACTCTGGGGGCAGGTGAGGTGCTAGTAGATGACATGGATTTGCAGAACAACCATGAATTAATAAGATAACAGCATATTTTCACAGATTTTTAAACCATGCTTTTATTTTAAACCACCTTGTTATTCTGTGCTGAAACTGCAGAATTCTGTGGAGGATGGTACTTGTTAATTGTACACACATAAATTGCTAAACCACCAAATTTCTGCAAAATATATCCATTTTTTCTAACAAAAACTGAAGAGTATCAGACTGGTGACCAGACAACATTCACAGACAGGAGTTAACGTTCAAGCAGATACGATGAATTTGTGCAAGCTCAGAGTAGCAACAAAGAGCACTATATCAAAATCTTAGAAAACATAAAACTGTTTTGTTCTCTTTACCCTGTTTTAGACTAAGGAATCTTTGGGAATCAACAGATTACAAAAGCAAGTTAGTGTTTAGGGCAACGGTGCTGTGTCATTTGTGGAGTAATAATGTTCTCTTTAACACCAAAAATCTCATTTACCCAGGGGAAAAAACAGGGCCAAATCCTCATCTGATGTCAATCAGCATGATTCCTCTGACATTAGCATGGTTTCAATGTGTTTGGTGGAGCAATAGCAATTTACTTGAGCTGAGGGTTTTGCCCTTGTGTCTCATAGCTCAAAGAAATTAGGCTGCCTTCCAAGTTTTCTGACTGAAGTTGTGTATAGTTTAAATCTTGTTGCAAAAAGCCTGCTCAGATATGTTTTTTCCTTTCTGTTTCAAATGATTTTGCATATTCATCACATGAATTTAATGGAATATGTCAAATTTTCATCAAACCATGGCAAACCAAGAAATGTTCACAGGTTGTGCCAATGAGCCATTTTGCTGAAAAAATAAAAATGCACTTAAGCTAAATGGTTTCTTTTTTTCCCCCTTGTTTTTAAATTTCCAATGAAATGTGAAGAAAGTTAGCATATGAGACATTTTGCATCTCATTAATAACATTTTGAAAGTTCTGCTTTGAAAGCCTACTCAAAATAATGCAAAAACCCAGGAAAATTATGTCAATATTATTTTAAGTTAGAAACACACCCTTTTTAAGTTTTATTTTTTCTTTAGTCATGTTAAAAGTGGCCTGTCTTAAATTTTCAAAATACTATAAATTCATATTTAGAGATATGATTTTGTCCTTACTGAAATTAACAGGCAAATCATAGGAATTACAATTTTCCATGTTTCATAGTGAGAACATCCTACACAGACTTGAATGGTCACTGAGATCAGGAGTGCTGCATACTTCCTCCTGCTATGATAGGTTTTGCAGTTATTTTTCATACCTCTACCATCACTAGAGTCAACTTTTTTATTTTTTAGGGTAGGTTTATGCATTCATTTCATTTGTTATGGTAGCCTTAAAAATCTCACAGTCTTTCACATGTGTGTGTCTCACCTGCAACAGGCTGCTTCCTCAGTGGCGAGTTCACTCAGGAGGTGAATGTTGCTGGAGACCAACAAGCAAGATTTGTGTGGAGCTTGTGAGAGAAGGAAAGGACCTGAGAGGGGTTGGTCAGCCCCTGTGGTGAGGAGGACCTGCCCATGAAGGGCTGAAAGTCCCAGTGGAAGGAGGCTTTGAGGGGACTCAGTATCACCAACAGGGAGTCAGGTCCCTCCCTGTTGGTGATTCTGAACTGGGAGTCTGAATGCCAAACGTCTTCCGTAGGAGGAAGGAGGCAAGGAATGGTGCCCGTAGTTTGGAGATGTTCACACACCGGTGCACGAAGTGTTGTGCTGGATTATTTGAGAGAGGGGGACATGAGAAAGGATCAAACTACTTGGAGCAGATCTACCTAAAGAGGAAGCTCTTAGCTTCAAATTTCCCTGCACCTTTGTCATCTTTTCTTATTGACCCTGTGACCATGGCAGGACACCTTCTTATAGCTTGGGTTCAGTGTGACCCTGCAATCAGAAGACATGTGTGCATGCATCCATGTCACTTGTGATTGCCACCATGAACGTGAAGAGGAGAAAAGTCAGAGTGGGTGAGGACATGGTGAGCCCTGGTGCTGCCTGGGCCTGGAAGGATCTGATGGCACGTCTAAAGAAATAAGCCCGTGTAAGTAGAAAAGCAGAGAGCGTTCCTCAAAAGAACTACACAAGATGACCAAAACAAGCTGTTTCCAAGCACATCCTTGGAAACATCTAGGGCTCTCCTGGCATGACTTTGTCAGCAAGTCTGGAAACTCCTAACAGACGTACAGCTCCAGCAGCCAGGCTTTAGTGCAGATCAGGACTCAAAAAGGGCCAGGATGCTCTGATGCATAATTTCCAATGCAGGTCCCGCTAGATTAGGATGTGTTTTTCATTTGAAGTTGAGCTACTCTAACCCAATTCCCTCCAAACAAACAAACAACTGAACAAGCAAGCAAACAACCCCATGGGAGGGATGGCTTATTCGAGCACAGCGGGGAGCTATGTGGGGTGGGAACCAACCGGCTCCAAGCGCCGGCACTGGCCTTGTTTTCCCCTATAACTTTCATCCTGTTTGTCGCTGTTACCAGGGGTTTACAAACTCAAAGCAAACATCTGGTCTGGTTTAATACCAACAAGAAAGAAAACAGGATATTAATTTTGATATGATAGTAAAGCGGTTTGATAGCGCTCACGCTGACAGAGCCACCACACCATTTATGATCTCTAAAACGAAATTGGTTTTCATAAAACCCTTGTGAGATCACATTAGGACTGACAATTAAAATTATAATGCAGCCTAGCCTGCTGAGGAGCAGTAAATTTTCTGGGAATTTGGTCAGTTGGTTACATTGATTTTATATTAAGTTAGAGAAAATTTTGTTCATGTAAAGGCAAAAGCAGTTTAAATCTGTTTCATACATTGCAGCAGGGTCTCACTGATTAAAAATACCTGGGCCTCTTCCAAACTTGTCGTCATATTGGCTACATGACTGTTATAAGCAAACCCCCGCAAACAGAAAGATCTGAAAGTTCAAAGCTTATTTAACTTGAGAGCGCTTGTAAAAGGGAAAAAATGCCATTTCTGTATGGAATAATGGCTCGTAACTTTTCCAGCATTATTTTTTCATTAATATCACCTGAATCTGATATGCATGTTTCACAGCAGACTCTAAATAAGAAATCTGGTACCTTTTGGCATGTTATTCCTGTACCATCTGGCTAACAGGTACTGTACTGTTCTTGCAGTGTGACGCACCAAATAAAAAAGTCAGATCTTTTTAAAGTCACAATAAATTTCCCAAATGAGTTTGTGTGAAATGTTAAAAAGCAGAAGATAGAGGGTTTGGGTTACATTGCCTCTGATTTGAAAGAGGGATAAGTGGAGCCAGGTGGGCTACTTAGCCAATACCTGCCTGTTCCAGCTTTTTGAATCTGTGAACATTACACCCGGATACAGATGGAAATTGGAAACAATAAATGATTATTACAGAGACTTTATCATCCTGTAACTCGTGCACAAAAGATGAGCCACTCTCAAGGACACTTTGAAAGTGTGCTGCTTAGGCATGTATCCGGACAGATGTGGAGGAGTAGGAATATGCCATATATCAAGTGAGAGGAATAAGATTTCTTAATTCCACTGTGACAAGAACAAGCATCTTCTGAAAAATAAACCTCCCCTTCTCAGCATTAATCCAGTTTCTTTCTGATGTCTCTTTTTTGGTTAAGATGAGCATCTCCCATTTCCAGAAATCTGTTAGTCCACAGCTGAAAATGGAGGATGGTACAAGCAGACAGATAGAAAAAAGGGGCTTATGATACTTTATCGGAGTTACAGCTACAAGTCATAAAGGCAAGCTCAGACAGTTAAGTTCTTCACTCCTATTTGCCACATCAGATTTGTAAGTCTATATTCCCATTAATTTTCAAAAAGCTACATTTCAGGACAACAACTGGAAATAAAGCAAAATCAAAACATACTCAATGACATATTTCTTCATTGACTGCTCACAGACAAAACTTTCCACATGGATGACCTGATTTTGTTGGGGAATGGCTGGGAAACAGAAAAATTTCCATCACAAAATATCTCACTTTCTTCCAGCTCATTTGGCAGAGGCCAATTACCCTGTGGCCTGTGGTCCATGCTGCCTGTTCCCTGCCAGTTGTTGGAAGGAAAACCATGGCTCTAGGGGCTTTGGCAACAGCTCAGCTCAGATCCATCACAACCTCAGGTGAGCCAAATCTCTCTGCAGAAGTGTCTGTCTTTTCCCATTAATGAGGAGAGCAGGAGCTCAGGGCTTTCCTTTGGAAGTCTTGAGTTGGTGACAAAATGGATGCTGAGAGATGAAAAACCTCAGCAGGGGGAGACGAGCTTCTCTGCGGACAGGCTCTTCCTTTGAGATGCGAGACCACCACAGCCAGCACAAATCTTGATAAAGCTTGTAAGTACTGGGTAGGTCTTCCTACACTTGCTTCTGAATCTCATCTGTGTGAAAAGGTTTTCTAAATCTGTTTGAGACAAGTACACCAAGGGGCTGAGCATCAGGATGCCATGCCAGGGATTGGGGTGAAGAGCAATACAAAAACCCAAGGCAGGGGTCCCAGTCAGCTGGACACTGGGTGGAGTGTGAGGGCTGGAAGGGCATGGCTGGCCATGTGGCACCCTAGTGGGAAAGCAGGGGATACCGTGCCCCTGCACAGGGATCCTGCTTGCACAGCTGGGATTCAGAGTCCAAGAGCTCTACTCAGGAGCCTAAGGCACGCCTCTGTTTTAAGGTACAGGTTTTGTTCTTTCACAGTACTGCAGGGTTTTCTTAAAGTTCACTGACCAAAGTGCATACATTTTGGGCTAGAAAGGAGAGGACAGAGGACCCACTGTGCTGGACCTTGGTGACTAAGTTTGCTCATGGCTTTTTTCTGCCTCTCACCCTCATGCATTACCATTTTTTACATTGTCTACTGTTGCCAGCCTTTTTTCCTTCACAACAGTCAGCTCACTTCAGCTCCTTGTCAAGCATCACCAGGCTCTGCAACATAGTAATTAGTTAAAGGGCAGATAGGGAAAATAAAACATGAGCTGGAACAGCAGGATTGCATTTAAAAGAAAAACAAAAACCTCTTCCAAAATACCTCCATGCATAAGAATGGGAAATTATTCCTTGGAATTGAATCAAATCAGGGTATTCCATAAGATGTAAGACTTTGCTCAGGAGGAACCACTGGAATGAAGTGCAATGGTGAGCTTAACACCATCTCTATTTGAAAGAGAAAGAATCTCTATTGTATGAGAAATAAAACAGTATTTTCAACATTTATTTTCATTCTGAATTAGTGGAAATGCCACAAGGATGGTAATTCTTTGGCCTAGCACGGAAAATGCCAGTTTCATAACAGCTGTATATGTTAACATATTTGTTCCCTTTGGGGTATTTGTATGTCTTACTAGCTTAAATAGCACCACTACTTATAAACTAGTACACAAACGCCTAACAGATGTACAAGTTCACACGAGAAGAAATAAAAAATGCACAAACCCCTCACTCTTTCACAACTGATCTGCTTTAATGTAGCAAACACAGCCTGCTTGCTCTTCCTTCACTGTGAATGCTTTCTTACTCTGTGAGATCCCTGAATCCCAGCCTACCCTTTGTTCCTTCATATTTGAAATAGCTGTTGGACTTTTAGAAGCCCTCTGTAAGACTTTTTTAATTTTCTCATGAGACCCAATGCTCTGAACAAGCATAAATAAATGTCTTTCAAAACTCTGAGAAGGATTTACTGGGAGGGTTGAGGTGGGTATATTGACCCTTACATAACAGCAGATGAGCTGTAACCCTCAGGGTTCCTTTTCTCCCCTTATCCATGACTGTGAGGTATTAGTCTCTGAACAGTTTGATTGTTATTTAATTGGCACATTAGCCTTCATCTAAACAGTTTTGAACTCCTAGTTCTCCTTCTTCCTTCTTCATCAACTCTTTGGGCCAGTGCTGTCTGGAGCTGATGCTTCTTCCTTCGTTACTCTTTCTTCTACCTCCTCTTTGCTGTGTCCTTTTTCCGGGAGAGCATATACATTTAGGATATTTCTATGATGTCCCACAGTGTGTTCCTGCAAAGAGATGGCCTGAGTAAGCTGCATGTTACCAAGCACAGGCAACACAGCACAGAGGTATGTGCAAAATAAATCAGCCTGCAGTGTTTCACTGAAGATAAATTTATCCTTCGAAGTACAGTAAAATAGTCTCACTGAACTGCAATATTAATTGGGCTTAACTGCTTCTACTGTCCAAGCTACCTTCTTATGTTTGAGGCAGATTGTTTGTATGGCAGAAATTTGTGCGACAACACCTACTTGACTCAAATTCAGGAGGATGTTTGGATGGATCAGTCACTCAATGAGTTTCTCCAACTGCTGCACAGAGCATATGGTCTTGTGTGCTGTATGACACCAAAATAATTCTTATGCTATTAAGCAACCATGTAATTTCTGAAAGAAAGGAGAGAAAAATGCTTCGATTATTAGTCCATGCTTGCAGGAGCACAAATGAGGAATGCATTCCTATCACTTCGGAAGCACTCAGTGCTCTGCTGAGCATCCATCACCTTTATGGTCATTAAGCTTAACTAGATGACAGTTAAAAGATTGCAAATGCTGTATCCTTAACAGTGCTGTGAATCTTACTGGTTTACTGTCATCAGTGAGACCTAGATCACCTGGCATTTCCCCCCAGGTTCTTTGCTGTAGATCCTGCCTATGGCTTTTGAGTTAGCTCTTCCCCTTTGTCAAGAGAAGCAGTAAATAAGCTGGTAAATCTGTCCTCTGCATTGTCAAATTGTAAAGTTACACTGCATCTGTACTTTCTTCTTCGTTTTGTCTTTTAATAATCTACTGGGTTTGTTTGTTCAAGTTAATGAAAATAGTATGTTATTGTTATGTAGTTATGCCAAAACACTTTACCAGAAATTTCATAAATGTTTTCTGGTGCATTGCCCGGTTTCATGTGGTTTCATTCTTTTCCCTTCACATAGAAGAAAAGCACATGGAAGATAAAGATCTTAGGGTTAATACAGCTAGAAAAAGCCCTGGGAAGATTCCCTTAAACAGCAAAAAAGGAGTTAATGAAAAATCAAGCACAAATGAATTATTGTCTGGCTGGCTAACAGTAAAGCTTTAAGGCCTCAGTCACAGCTTTTATTTGCAATGGTACACATTTATTCTCAGCAGGAGTCCAGCCAACTTTTGGGGGGACCATTTGTGTGAGAAAGCACACATCACCACAGGGAGAGGTTTTGCCACCTAATGTTTGCAGCTTCACAAAGTTTCAAAATTTTCCTTTGCTCATAGTAGCATTTCTTTTAGGCGAATGAGTTTCCATACAGTTAAAAAGAGAGGGTCTTTGCCTCCAGGGATTTCACAGCTAAAGGTCAAAAAAACCAAAGGGAATCAACCAAGGTTTGGGGTTTTATTTTTTGTCTAGATCAGCAGGATGCTACAAACCATCATTTCACTAGCATGCCTCTTAGGACGTCTCTGACTTGTTCTGTTAGTACAGAGAGGCAATTTTCCCAGAACACATCCATTATCTGCGCAAAAATGCTTGCTTTGGAGATGGCACCTGAGAAGTTTTAGAACCGTGAAAAAGGGAACTATAAGAAGACAAAGCCTAAAAAACTAGTTTGTTCTGATACATAGTGCAAAATTTGAGTGCAACAGACTTGCAAGGAGGAACATGCGTTTAAGTGTAGAATTTGTCCCTCTGATGGTAATATATCTACTAATTTAATTTGAAAGCCTGGATTCTGATAAATCAGCTTTATATTCCATCTTTGCATCCTGTCTGTACACATCTACTGAAGTTCTGAGCTGTGGAGCTTCCTGGATATTTTTAAGAAGCCAAATATTCCTCATTTCTGATTTCTCTGTTGTTCATGTTAAATTTAATGGAAAGCACTCTTTGATTTTATTCAAGTGGGATCAAACTCTCAAACATAATTTAAGACCTCAGCCAGTTCCAATTGTAGCAATGAGGTCCAAAAACTAACAGCTAAACTTGCATATGCAGATTGCCAAATGGAAGGAAAACAGGCTGAAAGAAGCATAAATACAAAGCGCACTGAAAATAAATTTATTGGAAATGAACATTGAGTCTGAATTAAAACCTGAACTGCTTTCAAATCAGTTTCAAAGAACTGATACAGAAAAGAAATGCCTTCTTAGCCAGTATTATGTCCCTTACCTTAGATAAACTAACCTACTAATGATGTATAGTGGAGTCATATATTTTTCTCTGATGCATCTGCCAAACATCTATACATGCAAGTGAATTCATAGATCCTGGATTGCTTTCAGAGGCAGCGATGTAGACATGTAAGTTCCCAAGTCAAAGTAATGTGACCCTCTTTGTAGCTAGATACTTTTTTCCCCTCTAGTTTCACATACACTGGTACAAATTTCCCCAAGATCAGCCACATCTGCATGGAGTTATGTGAGGAGGCACATATGCTTTGATGAACCACATGATAAGGGCACAGATTCTGAATATGAGGTCCAGGTTACAGTATCGGGCCACAGCCTTTCCCCTGCTCTAGGACACCTCAGGCCTGAGTAGCAACTTTGGTAGATTTAAGATCAAGCAGACCAGCTGGATTTGACATTTAATTACCAGAAAATTAAGAACAAAAAGAACAAAGTAAAGTAAAGTAAAAGGAACAAAGAGTCTTATGTGGTGAAATGGTGGGTGGTGGTAATATGCCCCATGTTATTTCTCAGTCCTGCCCACCACAAGTTCCCACCTCTTGCACCCAGTGCTTTCTGCTCACCTTTTCAACCCCACCCCTCCAGCACTTTTCAATCTGCAGGTCTCCAACCCCTTTAACTCCTCCTCATCTGCAAATGTTCCTGATATGTGTTTCCAGACCTCCTTGTGCCTGGTCTCCTACTGCCTGTGCATATCCCCCAGGTAAAGCCCAGCTTGTTTTTGGGATGATGTCCCATCCCTCCCCTTAGACTTGTTACATCCCCACCTCTGTCCACATCCACTACTGCTCTCCCATCCTGGCTATGTCAGCTCCACACCCTGATTGTCCTTGAAGAAACAGTGGCATGTTAAGAACCTGGCCACAGTCTGCAGCATGAAGAGCCTACCAGAGCTGCACCATGAGGGTGTAAGGTGTGGCAGAGAGACATGACTTTGCCTTGGATCAAAAACTGGGAAGATGTCATGGCTCTCCTAACATGCCAGGTACCAGTTTCTTTGGGAAGGAACGTGAAGTAGGAGCCAGTTACAGGGGTATGCATTATGTGAGACTCGAGTCCACCATCAAGGAACTAGTAGCTGTTCATCAAATTTACAATAAATTGTTAATGGTAAGTTGTTACCAAACTTACAATAAATATAACAATGTCTAGGACAGCTGGGGTTGGGAGAACCAAATATGGAGCCATAAGTATTTTGTGGAGCCACGGAATAAATGCGGTGAACTTCCTCACACAGAGAGACAAATTATTTCCATGAACACAAGTCTGNCCTCCACCAGTAGAGGTAAAACAATAAAACAGATTTTCTTCTTCTGTCCTTGGAAAGACCTGCTGCACATCAGTAACTTCCCTTTTGAAACCTAAACTGAAAAATTATGTGCACTAGCATACCATATTGTGTTTTTATTCTTGAAGCCAGGCTCCTCTTGGGTACCTATACAGCTTAAAAAAGCAGTGACAGGATATACAGCTGGACAGAGGATTTCCAGTGGAGCCACTGTCCAATGGACAGTGACATTTTGGTGGAATGTGTTGATTCTGTCAGAATTTGTGCTGGGAGCCAGTCTGGTAAGCAGGTGGGTGGCCAGAACCACAGTATATATTCCATGATACATTTCTTTTGTCTTTCTAACTTTTCCTTCCAATTTGAAATAAAAAATAAATCAAATCTGGAAATGGTAATTTTTCTGTGGAGCAGGAATTCCTAAGCCTTAACCAAAGAAGAAACTATTTGTTTATTTTTCCATTTGGTTCTTCCTCTCTGTTTCTCTGGCTTCTCTCACTCAGATACCTTTCTCATTCCCCTTTTTTGTTCCTTCTGCTCATTTTTCCCCTTTCACTGTTCCATTTCTCAACTGAACTGTTCTCTCACTCCTGGCTCTGCAATCTATTTCACAGCTGATCCTTTGCTGAGCATGAGCTCAGTAACACTGGAGGTGAACTTTCACACTCGTGTCGTTTCAGAGGATTAGGGTAGACAGGTTTGCCCCTCTCTATGAAGTAAGTAAAGTTAATGTATAAACTTCCTCTCTCTCTGCTTTATAGTCTCCTTGGTTTTATTATCTTAACTTGCCATTTTGTTTTAAAACCCTGATCCATATCTAAGCACAACCTCATGTGAACTACCTGGCCACCACCACTACCACTTCACCGTAGCCCAGCTCCCCTCTTTGAGTATTAGAGTTGCCATTTGAAACACAACTTTAAATTAGATATGACTTCAGCGTTCAGTGCAGTCCCTTCAGTAATGGAGTTAGCTAATGGAGTTCCTGCTAAAGGCACCTTTTTCCTCTCAGCCTGAGAAAAGTTTTACCTCCCTTATTAGTTTCACTAGCAGTAGCACAGGTTGCTTTAATATTCTGTGATGCCTGTAACATATTGCAGATGTACCTGTGTGAAATGGTCTCTCGTTATTGGAATGCAATAAAAAGAAAACAAGCTTCTCAAGAGGAAAGAAGGTAAAAGAGAAAAGTTAACCCAGTTTGGGCCTGAAATTCCCCAGATTTTTATACTGACATTAAGGTTTATAATACAGCTATTAAATTACACGTAGAAGTGCATTTAAAAGGGCTCTGGGCTAAATTCCGTATTCTTTCCTTTACTCAGTCCCTGTGTCTGTTGCTGAAGTGGTAATAGAGCTTGCCTGATTAAGGCAGAAAAGTAACATTTGCAAAAGCATGGTAGTGATTCTAGGACCTCTTCCATGATATCCAGAAGCCCAAGGTTATGCTTGTGTCATGCCACACAAAACAATGAGCAGACACCCCACACAGCAGAAAGCACACCATTTCAGCAGCAGCAGGAGTTGGGGCATCTCATCTCTGCTGTACCCCAGCTCAGGGCAGAGCATTTCAGCTCAGCTGTGCCTTGCAGACCTGGTTGCAGCATGCTGAAGACTGGGGGTGGTGTTCACACGTGCTTCTTCACCATAGCTTGAGAGTACTGGTTTTGTTATCTGCGTACTGTGTGTTCTTGCATGGTGTCAGTCTACTGCGAGTCAGTTTTCAAATGGGACCTAGTCACCTAAGTTAATGGCAAGTTTGCGAAATGTCCATGGAGAACACGAGGGCCAAATGTTTTCCCTTGACGGAAAGCCCCTATTTGGTATGGTTCTGACACACTGTGCCTTTTCTCATTAAGCATGCAATGTGATAGGATACTTCAAATGAGGCGAGCTACATCATATATATATGATACAAGCTATATCAAGCATGTATTGGTTGTCCCTAAAGACAAAGCGCCAAGTAATCCAACAGAATAGCATCCATGCTGATCTGAAGTATGTTTAATGCAGAACAAAAGTGGTAACAGGATCAAATTATGTGCCTGTGCACTTTTCTGTGCACCTGTGGCCATCTCTAAAGGGCTTTTGGATCATCTGAGCTGGCAGATGAACTCATTCTCTAATTCTAAATGCACCTTCAAATTGCTTGCATGAGTGTGTAGGTGTCTCCAGCAAGTCACTTGAAGCCAGTACAAGCATTTTCATTTGTTTTAATTCACTGCCTCTGTGAAAGGAGACCAAGGCAGAATGTCCCTCTCTTCCTCAGAAGAGCACAGGATTGTGCCAGTGCATTTCTCAAGGCAAGCTGCATTATTTCACACCAATTTACTCCAAGTTCTGAAAGAGTTCCTTGCAAACACTGGTTTTCACCCAGGGTTTGTGTTTTTAAGTGTAGTGTTTATAATGGATCCCTAATAGTTTGAGTGCTTTATTACCCATTGACAGTGGAGCTAGAAATAGGAATTTTTTTTTGGCATGATAACATCATCTACGATTTCAGTGGACTTTGTGTACCAAAATGTAAGGGTTGATTGCAAATGTGTGATTATTGGCACCATGTCAAAAGAGATCTTATTAAAAAATGAGTCCAAGTCAATATAGCTGGGGATTCTGACTCAGGTTTGTGTAAATCCATGAGTTTGGTGATCTAAAACAAGGGGAAAAAACTGTAACTGGCCCTCTATATCTTGAGAGATGAACAGTGAGAAAGAAACAGTGTTATTGTAGTGGAAAGGAAAGAAAACATTGTGCAGCAGTTGTTTGCAATGGGCTACTTCATCAACATGGTTAATTTGGCACAGCTCTGCTGCCTTCAGTGAAGCTGCCCCATTTTATGCCACTGGAAGACCTGTCTTGGTGTAATTTATCATTACTGTCAGGAGTCCCTGTAATTTTGATCTTACAGCGCCTATGAAGACCAATGTGTTATGCACACCATAAGGGAATCATAAGGGAATCATAAGCCATTTGGTAATCTTGAATAATCCCTGAAGCTATGAGTCACTAGAAGCAGAGGCCCTTCATGCATTGTTTGAACCTCTAATTACCCAACACATATGGGTGAAAAGTGAGAGGCAACAGCAGGGCCAGAAGCAGCCAGGAAACACTGGATGAGCAATTTTGAAGGGGACTTCCTTCCCATTAATATAAACAACCTTCTTTCCTTCCTAACAGTGCACCTGTTAGCAAAAATATTCCTGTAGAGCTGCTCTTGTGCATCTGCTTACGACTTTGCAGAGGAAGTAGCTAATTGACATTAGGGGATTTTGAGGTGTTTCCTGACTATAAATGTGTGGTATTTAACACTGCTTTATAGAGCACAATGCTCAAAACACTGCCAAAAACTCCAGAGCCCTGCTGAAAATATGGAAGAAGCAAAAGGTTTCCATGTCCACCACAGCGACCTAGGATTTAATCTGTTTCCACGTAGAATTAATAGCAGTCTGGCATGCAGCCCAGTCTCTTTCTCTGCACAGAATGAGTCCCAATGAGAGTTTTTTCCTCTCTGAGTGACTAATCACATCTCTTTTCAAAGAAACGTGATTCCCTTGATCATTCTCTGTTCCTTGGGGTGGAAAATATCAGATCTATTGAAGAGAAATCTGAGAAACTGCAAGAACATTTTAGAAACAGGGTGCAGGCGGTGGTGGCAGCAGGTCTCGCGTTGTGCCAGGCTCAGCACATGCTGCACAGCGGGAAGGGGGCTTTCAGCTCCTCAGCTGCCTACAGCTTGAAATCACTTGTGGTTGCCTGTGGGGTACGCTACCCAGGCAGGGCTAATACTCTAACCTGCAGCCTATGGATGTACAAATGAGCAAAGCATTGCGATGAGAATGAAGTCCTTCTTTAAATGTATTTTGCAATTCATTCAAAGGAAAACATTTTTAGCCAAGTTTTTGGAAGGAACAAGGTTAATAGTCTCGCTCACTGTGCATTGTTTGTTCCCTATCTTTTGAATATTTTGGTTGATTTCAGTGCTATTGAGGCCTTACATATCTTGGAGAATTCACAAATAGAGAGAGGGAGAGATTTATAACTGCCCCGAATGTATAAAAAGCTGCAGCAGAAGCCACATCGTCATAAACACAGGAGCCAACCAATCCTGCGGTGCAAGGAAAAGGAAGCTCCATTAGTTCAGATGCCCCTTTAATTTAAAATATTCCTGCTGCATTTTGAGTCAACCACATGACAGAACTGAAGGAATTTCTCATGATATGTGTGGGGCCTTAGACAGTGGTAATGGATAGGACTATCAGTCAATGATGTTACTTCTGGTTATTGCTCAAGGTAAAAGTGGGCATTTGTACTTCAAGTGTGAAACTCCAGAGGGGAATGGGCTGCTGAAAGTTCAACCAGCAGGAAGGTAGAGAGGAATGAGACTCTGTATTTGCTGCAAGGCTGTTGTTGGCTTTAAGACATCTGTAAATCAGGGGTCTCTATTTGGTGTCTCAGATTAGCTAGAACTATTTGGGCCATTGCCAAAGAATTGGCTCTTTAAATCTTCATCAGCCCAGTACCGGTTAATGGAATGGAATGTCAGAGTATGCTTCTGGGGGAAAAAGTGAGATATAGGTACTACTCCATCCCTCAAAGGTATGTTCAAATTTGCCCCAATGGCTGCCAAGCACAGCTGGATGGTGAAAATGCTATGGATTTGACTATGGGCTTGTTACAGAAATAATTGCAAGAAAACACTCTGAAGTAAAAATCTATTCTATTTCTGGGAATATTTTTTTAACCTCACTATAGCTGGAGGTTTTGCTGGTTTTTTTACTTTAAGTTTACCTTGCTAATCTGTTCCTCTCTGTCTTTTTTTCTCCTTTTAGGAAATTCATTTGTGAGTAACTTCAAAAATGGAAAATATTTTTAAAACTATAAACAATTTCTTTTGTTTTCTTGTGGGGGTCTGTTAGCTGGCACTGGTCTAAAGAAGAAATCCCACAGCTCTCGCAGCCAATTTGGTTTGGTTTTCTCCTTTGGTTTATTTTGTAGTTACAGAGGCCGGATGGGTGGAGATCAAATCAGTATCATTGCAATCCCTGTTATATCTGTCATCCCACAAGTCTGTCTGCTTTCCAGAAATGATTGGTGTTGATTTCAGCAGTTCTATCAGCTAGTATACTGTGCTATTCGGTGCTTCTCTTGCCAAAACACACCTATGGCATCCAAAGACAGGAAAAAGAAGGTTACTTTTCCACAGCCTATGTGTACATAAAGAAAGCTCTAGCACATCTCTGAAAGTTGTGAAACAGCCTCTCCTTTTCTGTGTATAATTTTTCCATTTACTAAACAGCTCTGACTTCCTTTTCACCTGCTGGTATGACTGTCTCTGTGCAGAAGAGGCAGCCAAAATTCCATTTTTGTTATTAAAAAAAAAAATCTCCCAAGCCCCAAATCCTTTGTTCTATTGAAGACGCTGGAAGCAGCTCTGGGCTGACGGAAATCAGCAACAATGTTGACATGTACTTCACAGGGTCTAAGCTTTCCTTCAGTAATATTATGCCAGAGTGTAGATCTTCAAAGAATTTTCTCACTAGAGAATTTCTCAACCTCTACTTTCTTACACAGAGTCAATCTGGGAATAGATGCTTCCTAGTTAATTTAAGTGGTACTTGTCTAGATGCCTTAAATCAAGACAGTATTGCTTTTGTCACTGTACCATTTTGCATATGGGAATCCTCAGAAGATGCAGACACTGGCACCACACAAAATAGGTAACAGAGAAGATTAAGATACTTTATGTGTCTTGCAGACAAAAAACCAGACCAGCTGCCTTGATCTCTGTCAAATGGGAAAGGGCATTAATTAGAATGAAAAGAAACCCAAAACCCAGTTGTATTCATTTGCTCATTCTAGTACTTGGCTCTTAAGCAGAGGTAAGTAAAACCCTTCAGGGCATATTTGAACTATTCTGTTTTTCAAAGATTTAATCTATACCCACTTTTCATGAGAGAGAGACACCAGCAATATGCAATAGCTCAGGACAGGGAGGAAAAGATACATGCAGTGGGAATCTGCATTAGGACAATGATGGTGCTCAAGACTAAGAGAGCCACAGGCCAACCACAGAAGAGTTAGAGCCAAATTTAATGTTAATTTAAATAGTGTATCAGTTCCAGGTAGTTATGAATCCAAAACTCTGCAGGAATGGGTATTATAGAAAACTCATATAGTTTTGATCTTCAGGAACTGTGAATAAAAATAAAAACTGAGAGAATGGAAGAAAGGGGTCTATAACAACCAATAAAAATGATAAAAAGTAATATGAACAAAAAATATCACCTCATATAACACTAGCATGGCAGGTTCATTCTACCATGTACTGTAGCACATCTGAGAGTGGCATTTGAAAGCAAGACATGATTTTTACAGAGGAATAAGACTGATGTTAAGGGTATTTGCATACATTTATGTCATTCAAGATTGTTGGTTGAATCAAAGATGTAGGTATAAAATATAAGTTGCTTTTGACTTAAGTTGATTAGTTTGGTATTTGACCAGAGGAAATAAAGTTGTTGATCTGTTACTCTTCAGTTGCACTGCATTAAAGTGTGCTCAGAAGGCTTGATAAAGTACTTTTCATAGAACCTTTATTGTGTGGCTGATTTATGTGGCTACTTTGATGGTAAGGAAGTTTAATTAGTAATAGTTGCAGTTCTTGAAGAGAATTTTAACAAGGTGCCTCACATGAAAAGTACAAAAGTCTTTTTGTTCTGAACAACCTCTAACAGGGTGTGTAAGGAGACTTTTCCTCACTCCACTCATTCAAATAAATTAGTAGGCTGCTTTGAGCAAGTAAGCGGAACAAGATCACAATACCATCGAGCATCAAGTCTTGGCCCACTGAGTGAAGAGTTGTGCCATCGCTAAATTGCTGCAAAAGATTTATACCAACATCAATGCTGGGATTTCCTTCCTTACTTCAACAAAAAGCAGCTTCAGACTCCAGAGACCCTTTTCTAGCTGTGTCTAGCTTGGTGTCAAAAACTAAGCTATTTCCCCTGTGCATGCAGAGAAATTGGTACATGTAGGCAGTGGGTCACCTCATCTAAATTCAGGAGCTTAGTATAAGTCAGTTTGATTGCTGTACCCAAATCTGCTGGAAACAATCTTCCACGCTTTCTGTCATGAAAAAAAAAGGTGAGGCTGGTATTGCAATGTCCCGCTAATTCAGGCTGTGTACCCATCTGAAGAATATAATGTATTCTCGTGTAACTTTTAATAAATACTTTGGTGTTGTCTGAAAGGCAGTGCCTATGCCACCAACCAAAGGCAGCCAGAGATCACTCTCTGTACTAAAGGCATGGCATTGATGCTGTCCACAGACCCGAACTCCATGCTCTCTCAAAACAGAAATGTCAGGCAGTTTTGCAGGACAGGTCTCTGGTAGGTACCAGGCTGGAGCATGGCCTGGGGCAGCACTAATAGGCACCGGCCAGAAACCGACGAGTGTGCTGCTTGTCTCATCACAGTTGTGAACCAAGGTGTGAGGTGTGCCCTGCCTGCTTCTTGTTTATTAGAATAGACCTAGTCAAGAGGCTTTATCCTGAAAAATATAGTTAATACTGAAAGCACTCCTTTTAGCAGCAAAAGACCAGAGGCTCAAAAGTGACGGGTAGGGCAAGGCGGTATTTTCATGTTGGGAGGACCTATAGCCAATTTCCTATGTTTATGGATATAATTTCATCTGCTCTTTAAGAGAAGTCCCCACAGGAAAAGCTGCATTGCCTGTATGGTCTCTAAGTGAAGCCTGATCAAATGACTTTTGATTATTTTAGCTATATCAGATAGACTATCTGACAGTGTCTCGAATCCTTCTCTGTGTGTAGAGATGGTGCCTCATACATTTCATAAATGCTCTGAAAGCTTCTAACAGTCTGGCAAGAGAGCAGTGGAATAGAATAATCTTTTTTTTCTGGTACTTTAAATGTATGACTCATGAAGGAAAAAAATAGGCTAAGCATTTATCAAACATCGGGATTTATGATAAGACTAGGAGAGGTCAAGAATACTATCTTCAATTCCTTCTTTTTGGTGAAGCACTTTAAAATTCTGAGGTCTAAGACAGGTCAGAGGACCTCAGTTTCAAGGGGATAAGGAACTACAGTGAACAAAACCTCTCTCGGCAGCACTGTGAACAAACTCTCTCTAGCGCAGAGGAATCCAAGGGGAATTGTGCTAGGCAGTTAACTTAGTCTCATAAGAATTGAAAAGAAGATGAATGGACACAGGAGAGGGACTAAAACCAGAAACCATAAAACCTTCCCCAGTGTCTAGGGTTAAATTGAATTTCTGAATGACAGTGAGATGCTTTAGAAGTTAGCTTTTGTGACAAGTCTCCTACTTGCCATAGAGATCCCCTGTGAAATTTATATACATAGAATTGGGAAGTTATTTTGTGACACTTTGTCTTCACCAAGTGAAGTCCTGTGATTCACTACAACTCTCATGCTTGATGCAAAGCAATGAGTTATTAATAATGATAATGATTGTCTACAATTGGGACAAAAGGGTGAGTTCCTAGGTTTACTTAGATTATCTTGTTGCATACAACCAAGTCTCTGACAACTGCCAACAGGTTAAGAAATACATAAAAATTGGTTACAGAATAGACCACTCATTCCTAAGAATGTAGTCCCAATGGTTGTACAAGCAAAGGCTTTAAAGCAAAGAGGTATTTCTCATTGTGGCAATCTGTGCACTTTGAAAAAATTTATTACATAGACTCAAGCAGGATTTTTTAGGTCTTGGGTATATATTTAACTGCAGAGACAATGGGATTCAAGTGTGCTATTAAAAAAGCAGAAGTAAAACAAAACACATACATTTCTTCAGCGGCTTGAGATAAAGAGCTGAATACGGCCTCTCATATTTGAAGCATCTCAAAACCAGATGTGGGGCTTTTTAGTACTGCAGTGCTGCTAATGTCTAACAACTCTCCAAGAGTAAGGAAGAAGATAATGTCTCTTGTTCTTCAGCTGTGATGCTCAGATGCTGACTGAGATAAAGGTTTCTCATACTGCAAATAGTTGTTGTCTCTTGCACTGAGAAGCCCTCAGTCAGACTCTGTGGCACACCGTAGGGCTGATGAAGAAGGAAGGATTAGAAAAATAAGCAGAGCACGTAGGACACTTCACTGTGGTGGACAGCACTGCAGATTGGGTCTGTAATGAGCGATACGGACCTCTTGTGGTGGTCAAACCTCAGTATGTTTCTGCTAGTTAACTAATGTATATTTCACAAAAATTAGCTGGCATTTTATACATATATTTTAACATAATTGGCTTTAGACATAAAAAAAAATCTGTGTAGCTTTCTATTCTTTCTCAGCTATCTCTGTGTTTTTAAAAACAGTCTCTTGCATGAATTTTTACTTACATGTTTTATAAACCCTGGGATTTGTGGCAATTTTTCCTTCAAAATGTAAAAATTAATCAGAGACCTGAAATTCTATTAACACAGGTCTTTTTAGTGCATTTCCTGTCATGTGCATTTTGAAGTGTTCCAGGGAAATCTATTAATTGGGAGAAGTCAGTAGCAGTCAGAACAGTTTCAAGACAAACTGGGAAAACCAACAGCAATTATGCAACAAATAATGAATATATTAGAGTCAATCGAATTCTTTTCTATTGCAGAAAATGTAGACATAATTAAGAGTGGGGACCAATTAGTGCTATTCTGTGTGACAGTGAGAAATGTTAAGGGAAAGGGTACATGGAACAACTAAATTATGCAGGCAATTAACTTGCAAAAGCTTGGAAAAAAGCAAATGATTAACTGAAAGCCGTGATCTAACCCACCAGATGACTGCATGAGAATTAAACTGCAGCATGTATACCACCACTAGTGAAAATATCTGGTGGTGTTACTTGAATTTTACAGAGAGAGTGACCTTTCATACTCACATATATATAGATAGATACATATTATAGCCTCTGTTGTGCAAATGTTCTTGCAGACTTGGCCTTATTTCAAAGAACAGTGGGTTTGACCCATATCAGCATGTTACGAAGAAGTATTCTCGTAGTTCACTTGCAAATGCTTCCCCAGTGAGGATCTTCCATGCGAATCTGCACTTCAGATCTTGGTGATACCTTCAGAGTCTCTCTGGCATGTATGACATACATCCCACAGGATTCACAGTACTTTAAAATGCCCTTTTTACTACTTTTCTCACCTATGTGAGAAATGCTGCCTATACTGCCTGCTAGCAGTGCCCAGCAGCTTGACATTAGTTGTGAGCAGCCTTTCTCATGCACCTCCATGGTCTACCTGGACATGTATCTATCAGCCCACGTAGTATCCCTACAGCAGAGAAGCAGTAGCACTCTGCGCTTCTTTGCAGGTAGCTTTTCTTTGCTGAGGTCCTGCTGTGAGACCCTCTTGCGAGGCAGGTGCTCCTGATAGCGGTGCTTTTGGTTTCATAAAGCACAGTGGCTCCATGCTTCACATGTATTATCAAGTCTTTAAAAAAAAATCTCACCAAATGTCTTGAGCTTTGGGGTGAACACAGCCCTATTCAAGTCCTCCTTGGGGAGAGCTGCTAATGATGGAGTCACATGGACAGTGTAAGGGAGCACACCCTTATCCTTGAGGGTACCTGAGCATCTGAACCAGAGGTTTCTTTCCCAGTGATCCCATTTTATCATGAACTCCACAAGGTACTGTCCAAGACTAAGGCCCTCACAGGCCTTGGAGTTGCAAGAGCCTGTGGAAACCATCAACATTTTTAGAGAGCATAGCTTCTTCATATAGTTAGTTTTTCTTCATTTTTTCAGTGAAGCACACATTGGGAGAGAACATACAACTTCCCCAAATCAGCTACTGCATTGGTGGACACTTCTGCACTTTTGAGCAGTTACAGCAGGACCAGATGTTCAACAATTCACTGGAGCCTGAACTAGTGCATTCAAGTGGAAGAAAAGGGAACTTTACACAAAAGAAAATCTCTTCACAGAGAAATAGCCGACTTTTTGTAATATTATTTTATTTTTTCTTAACAAAGAGAACACGCTTAGATGAAGAGCTACATTTTATAAGAAGATAGTATCTACAGATTAAGGCAAGTAGACTACTCTTTTCAAGCTGAACTTGGGACATAAACCAGACAGTAGCACTTGGTTATCTGCAGGCCTGTAATTATTCTAACTCTCCACTGGATGTCAATACTGTGTAATACAAATGTTGGCTCTGAATTCACTGCTTAGAGCAGAGCAAGCCCTCTTTTTAGGTGTGATTATTGTTTAAGAACATAATTAGGTAAGGAATGCAATTATAGCAAGTGAACCCCACCCATTAGGAGGTAGGCAGAGGACAACCTTTAATAGTAAAGGCAGCGCTTTCTCCCTTTCCTGAAAAGTTAAGGTTGCAATTGTGCTTCCATGACATAGATGATGCTTTCTGCCCTGAAGAGTTTTGTCACAATTGGGAACTTGGTGTCTAAAATTTCTACTAAACATAGATAAAGTATTCTAAATAAAACCAGTTCAACACTACTTTCCAATTTTTAGAGAAAGGAGAGACTTACGGAATTCAGGCACTTGAAACCTGGTGCACAATAATTTTCATTAAAAAACCTCTTCTAAAACCACATGGCCAAAATTACTGATTGGCTTGAATAAGCTTTAGTTAAGCTCTGAAATTCCAAGACCTTATATCCCTTTTGCTTCTACCTAAAACCAGTCCCCTGGTGCAGAGTTTTTCTCTGCAGAGAGGAGGCATGGTGGAAGTGCTAAAGGAAGAGCCAACAGCAGCAGGACTGCAAAAATCAGGAGAGGCCATGGCATGAGGGTAAGGAGAGAGAAGGAATAAAAATTCCCTGTCCTGCAGATATAGAGGTTTAGAGGGTAATCTATATTTCCTCTGAAATCCCAGTGAACACTCCCTGGTAAAAATTCCATTAAATGAGTGGTGCAAGCACAGGGGAGCTTAGTGATCTCTATGATCCTCCTGCTGTTGCCGGCACAGATGAGAACATGATGCCCCTTTGTTATGGTCTGGTTCTTAAAATTATTAGAAATGCCTCTGCCTGAATTAAGGTGCAAATAAGACCATATGTCAAAGTCAATAGAATGGATTTTATTTAAAAGTATATGTGTGAGAGAGAGGGAGAGAGAGAGAGAGAGAGAGCAATAGAGAGAGAGAGAAAGAAAGAGAAAAGTGATGGGGGGACAGATCAAAGAAAATATCACCACTCCGTGGATCCCACCAGCATCCTGATCATCAATGATCTTCTCCATCTGGTCTTCTTGGTGGTGAGGATCCCCCTGAAAAACATAGAATCCAATGGATTAATATACATTCAGGCCAGGTGGGAATGCCCAGGTACCTTCCCCGGGGTGGGGGTGGGGGGGCGCAAGTTTGACACAGTCTCCTGCAACAGACTCTGGATCTGTTGCATCACTTTGCATCACATGCAATGCTGTGGTACAAGGCCTCAGGAATGAGTCTGGGGAGCACTTCAAGGGGTCTTTGATGGATTCTGACACCCCCTCAG